>PVIC010024269.1:0-26173 GCA_004025085.1 Thryonomys swinderianus | reverse complement strand
CATTAAAAAAAGTCAGTCCACTTATTATATGAATGTATTCTATCATAAAGTTAGGTTCAGTACAGCTCACCCTGCATCGTGCAGAGGTACTGGCTTCCAGAGTACAGGGTCTGACATTGGAGCAAATGACCATTAATTGCTTTTGTGCTACTTATCTTATTCTATGACCTACCATAGTTACAGAAGTTAAAGATATGAGGAAAAGAAGCACAAGGAAAAGGAGACTGAATGCTCTCTGGAGCTTTTTTGGAAAGCATGTAGAGCTTGACCAAGGAAAGATCACTAAGAACAACAGCATTACTTTAAGCTCTTCTCTCTTCTGTCCACTAATGATTTTCTTGCTTTGTAGTTCAGGCTGATCCTGAGCTCACTATGTAGCCCAGACAAGCCTGGAACTCAGCAATCCTCCTGCCTCTGCCTCCGAATTGCTGGGATTACAGGCACTAGACACCACACCTGTTATGATTTCCATTTTTTATAAAGTGGGTTCATCAGTTCTGTTGATCATGATAATAAAAATTTAAAGAGCATAAATTTCTGCCTTCTTGAAGTTATATTCTAAAACTTTGGTTGTAGAGAAATGCAGTAAGGCAATACAAAGGTAAATAAAACAAATGTTTGGAATGTTTATAATAAAAGAACCAATCTCACTAATAGATAAAGGGTATTTACTAAGTGCAAAGGAGAAAAACAATCTTCACAGAAAAACTGGCAAAAATAAGGAGATAATTCACAAAATCTTATGACTGCTTATAAACATAAATAAAATTTTATTTTAAAAAATTAAAGAAATGGCATTCAAAATTTTCTCACGTAACTTTTCCTTATATTTGGGGAAAAATAGCTTTTCTAAATGACCAAAATGTAAAAAGTCAGCAGTATGTACAGTTGAAAATCAGGTGTCCTTACACTTGTCTTTGAAAATGAAATGGCTTCTCACCTGAAAGAGTATAAAATTGACAACTTCTAACTAAATCATACTTGCTTGACCATTTAATCCAGTCAGTTCCACAAATGGGAAATTATATCTGCAGAAGGTGATTCTGTGTCACTTTATCTGTACATTACTATCAAAATACAGCAAAGAAAGTAGTACTTTAATGATGATAAAAGAAATTGGAAAACATTTGCTTATTGAAGCTTTTTTTTTTCTTTTTGAGACAGGGTCTTGCGTTGTAGTTCAGGCTGGCCCTGAGCTCACTATGGTGCCCAGGCAAGCCACCGCGAGCTCAGCAATTCTCTTGTCTCTGCCTCCCGAGTGCTGGGATTACAGGCGTGAGCTACCACGTCCGGCACTGTGGTATGTGGTGTTGATTGTTGGTGGGCATGTCTCCACGCCCAGCATTATATGTGGTTACCGGGGATCGAACTCAGGTCCTTGCGCTTGCGAGGCAGGCGCCGGAACCACTGAGCTAACCCTCCGGCCCTGAAGCATTTTTTTTTTTTTTTTTTGCAAAAACTTTAAAAGAAGAGTAAGGAGCAATAAAACAACCAAATGGCATCTGGTTTTAAAAGGGACAGGGAAGAAAGGAATAAGGTTTTTTACAATGCCAAATGATTATTTCACTTTTTGTGATCATATCCATGTCAATACGCAAAAAGGTAATGAAACAAGTGGTAGAGCAAATAAAAGAATGATACAGATTATGTACTTGAATATGGTTTTTGTTTTGGATGCAATCTGCAAGAAACATTTTTCTTTGTGAAGTGCTTACTTATATTTCAAGATTTGATAGTATATACTGCATAATTCTTCAGATTTCAAATTGAATTCTGACAGGAAGGCTATATTTATAAGACATCACAGGTATTGTACTTAAATTGAATACATTTGGAATTATTTGACAATTGAGTTATTAAACAGACTATTTCAAGCCCGTTAATAAAATGTTACATTGGACATACTGAATTAAAATTTTTCAAGTTTACCAGTGCACACAGTATCACAGTATGTTCATACCTCTATTAAAAGTGTACTCTAAAATAATGTGCTTGCACATTTTATGCAATGACTCTTTACAATTTGAACTTCTGAGTTTAAGAATATACATGAACTTTTGTTATTACATTATTTTCCTCTTTGCCCATCTGTCTAAATGTGTATTTTTTTCATTTTTTTATTGCAAGGGTAGTAGAAGAATAAATCTAATTATACTGGAAATCCCCAAGTCAGCACTGAATGTGATAAACAATATTGCTGGATATGAAAATGGCCTTATTTAGTCCCAGAAGGAACTAGAGACAATTAAATACTTTTTCTGAAACTGCTTTATAAAAGGTTTTATTTTTCTATCTCTGTGTAATGTAGAAATAAAAATGAAGTGAGGGGCCAGGGATTTAGTTCAGTAGTGCCAGTGTCTGCTTTGCAAGTGCAAGGTCCCAAATTTGATCCCCATAACCACATACAACAATGCCTGGCATGGTGACTCACACCCACCAGCAATCAGTACCACACCCCACAATGTTGAGCTTTGTGGCTCATGCCTGCAATCCCAGCACTGGGGAGGAAGAGACAGGAGGATTGCTGAGTTCGCGGTGGCTTACCTGGGCACCATAGTGAGCTCAGGGCCAGCCTGAACTACAAAGTGAGACCCTGTCTCAAAAAAAAAAAATGAAATGAGCTAATATTAATAAAACGTTTTGTAAATAGTGGAGATTAGAAGTTCAACCTGCAATTAGAAAATTTATACTGAGGAAAAATATGCAAGTGACAATAAATGTTTATGTACTTATTAGTTTGGAGCAATAGAATGAATCATTAATTAAGAGCTTGGGTTAAATTTTCACAAAAGTTTCAGCTTATATGATAACAGGAATTTCTGTTTTGTATTCTTGGATATTTCAAATATATATATGTATAACTCCACTCTCAGTAGGTGAATGCGTTGCCAGAACAAAGCCTTAGACCTCCCCTCCCTTCAGTGTTCACAACATAGAAGATAATATGAGCAAAGGGAAAAGCCACAACAGCTAGTGAAACTCTTTTAGCTCCAGCGTTTAGGACATACTTAGTAGAAGACTTTGTGTGGCTCAGCTCTAGGCCATAGTGACTTTTCTGCTAATGAGAGTAACTGAATTAGATATAACAATCTCACCTCTTGATTAATGTATTGCTCTTATGGAAATTTCCTCTGTATAAACTTCTACTGCATAAAAAAGTATTAAATAAGATAGTATAAATTGAAAGATATCAAATTTATGTTAGAATACTTCCATAATTAGAGTGAAATTGAAAAATAATCCAAAAATTTTCATTACCTTTCCTATCAATATTTTGCTCATTTTCTGGTACATTTTCATGCACAAATGCACATATTGTTCTCTAACTCCTGCAAAAGAAAATTATAGATATTGTATGGTATAATATATAAGCATGTCACTGTTCTTTATGTTAATATATAATGCAACCAGGGGCCTGTGTTCTAGCCAGTTTAAAAAGGGATCACACCAGTGTGAAGATTCTGGAGGCATGTTGTCTCATCACCAAGGTAACAATCACAGTAACAGTCACCTTGGAAACTACTTCTCACCTAAGGCTAGTACTTGGGAAAGGTGAGAGTTATAGCATATTATTTTTTTCCTTTCAAGATATTTTTGGGGAGTCTGGAGAAAATGGTATTCTATAAACTGAAATTGTTCCTAGAATTTTACCAAATTATAGGTAAATTCTATTTCAGTCTGCATTATAACATTACTAAAACTGAAACCCATTTGTTGAATTTGTATCTGTGGCACTTTGAAGAATTCTTGGGTTTTTCACTTTTTTTATTTGATATTTTGTTTCTAGATCAGATAAAGTAACTAAACATCCGGTATAATTTCTTATACTTCAGAGTTTTAATTAGTCAGCTTCATAATTCAATCTCTGCTCATACAGTTATTTGAATCACAATGCAGTTTTACTTCAATTGAAACTGTTACTTTAACATTTGACATGAAAAATTGCCTATAGAAGAACTTTTGGCCTACAGAAAGTCTTTGACATTTTTTTTTCTTTTTTGTGACTTTGATCATTCTTAATCATGCTTTGAGCTTTGCATTATTTTTTGGCACAGAATATTTCCCAGTGTCTCCTGCTCCCTCTCTTTTTCCTGCCTAAGAACTTACATTTTGAAGATATCCTGCTTTTTAGAAAATTATGGTGAATTGTTTTGGGACCAAAAAGTATTAGCCTTGATATTACCATGTTGCTGTTCTCATGCCTTTACAATGAGCAGGGAAGGATGAAGTCATATGTACCTATCAATATATTGATTTGTCTATCATCTCAACCAACAAAATCTCTGGATGAATTGACTTATGTAATCTTATCTTGTGAATCTCTCTGTAGGAAAACAGATCTCCCATTATTCTTGGTATTCATACTCATTTAACCCGTTTCTCACTGTGGAACCAAAGCCTAGCCATACATGTAATCACCCTTCTCAATCCCTTTGTGGACCAACATCTCTTTTTCATCATTCTGGACACTCCTCACACTAACAGATTACTCTCCTTAAGTGACTGGGTTCTTTTACTATGCTGATTATTTTCTCAACACTCCCAGATCAAAAAAAAAAAAAAAAAAAAAAGAAGATGACTCATTCCTCAAGTGGACTGCAATCTTACTTTTCACTCAGAAACTGGGTCCTCCCAGGGTCTCTTTAATTCTAGACTGCATGCCCATTTACATCCTGCCTAGATTCACGTCTCACCTCTCTGGCAGTTCATATGTGGACTGTCATCCATGGTTGCATCAACAAACCTCCAATTCACCAGATTCTGACACTTCTACTGTTTATTGAGTTGTTACTCTGTGAAATCACACTCCCATTCAAATTTAAAACTTATTGAGGACTTCAAAGCCTTTTATGATCAAAACACTTTATATTTGTTACACCCTTTAAAAGATGAAAAAAACAATGAAACAATTGCTTGAATATATTTGGGTAATGCATCACAAATATCCTGATGTAGAGAACAACTTTTTTTTTTTTGCAGACCTCAGTTGCTTATCATAATATTTTTTCATGCCATAATCTCAATTATCCTTACATTGCTTTTTTTTTCTTTGAGACAGGGTCTCTCTTTGTAGTTCAGGCTGGCTCTGAGCTCACTATGTAGCCCAGGCAAGCCTCGAACTCAGCAATCCTCCTGCCTCTGCCTCCCGAGTGCTGGGATTACATGCATGAGCCACCACGCCCAGCTCCTTACATTGCTCTTTATTTACATGTAGACATTAGTTAACTTGTATTGGATAATTAAAAAGAATTAGTAATCTTCCTAGAAATTTAACAGAGATATTCTGTGCGTATTATGATTCCCAAAGTCACAGGAGAAATTTTGAAATCATAGTTTTACTTTTTAAATTTACAAATGATTTACTATATACAAACATTTTAATATACATTATGAAAATACTAAATCAAGCCACTTGACAAAAATTCCTGTTCATTCTTATCTTGTGGTGAAAGTAGGTACTATGCACTTGCCCTACATTTTTAAAAAGTAATACAACACACCATACAGACATAGTGGAACATATCTATAGTCCCAGCTATGTATTCAGGAGGCTGAGATAGGAATATCAATCTCTCTTCTACATAGTGATTTCATTTCCTTTATATATATTCACAGTAGTACAACTGTAGTATTGTTTTTTAGTTCTGTTTTTTCCAAGGTAGTTGTTGCTATAATTTAGACTCTTGATTGAAGTCCTTGCTGTGGAATACAAAATATTTAAATTAAAATAAATTGTTCTCCATTCTAAAACTTTAAGAAATATTCAGAGGGTATGATGTACCTCAGTCTTACGGTCCTTGCACATCCTCCACAGATCCCTAACATTGCTCTCCAACGTGAAAGAAATGAAATACAAAGTCAGTTTTGTTCATTGTACCTCCATCTGTCCATGGGAGCAAAATGGACAGATAAAATTAAACAATGATTTTTTCAATAATAATAATACAAATTACTCTGTTTCTTCTGCTGAATAACACTATCTCAGGGTCTGTGTTTTAAAGCAACAGATCATACAGAGGGATAAGAGTTTTAGAATGGAAGTGAGTTGCATCCTATCTTTAAATCTGTACACAATGCAACTAAGGTGCCTTCGGACACTGTGGCCACATACCATGGTTGCTTAGGGAATGACCCATTTCTAAGGTCACAGGGTTTCTGGTGGTATTCAGGTTCTCAAAGCATACTGGAGTAAGAATTATGTCTTCTTTCAGGATACTGATGGAAGGCCACGTTTTGCTCCCTGTCATATACTCCTCTGCATACAACATAACAAGGCAACTCTTCCAAAATCAATAAAGAAGAGTTTCCTAACACAGGTAAGAGTTTTATGCACTCCAGTCATATATGTGTAAACAGCATGCACCTATCAGTTTGCCATGTATTACTCATTAGCAGCTGGCTATAAATCCTTCTCACATGCAGGAATGAAGACTCAGACGAGCATGTAAACAGTGGAAACAGGCGATCATGGGTGCAGCCCTTTCATCTGTGTGCCATAGAACAATCTTGGAATCTCCATTTTTCATATCCTTCATTTTTAAATACTCTCTTCCAAGGGACCATTCACAGCATTCATTCTACAAAACTATTTGCTCAAAATCCATACATTCATCAACTATAAAGATTGGCTCTAATATGGAGTGTCTTTTCTGTGCAGAATGTCTGTGTGATGCAAAAGACAACTTCACAGCAAAGTGCAGATACAGTTATATGTCTCCTTCACACACTGAACATGTAGTGGTTGGGGAGCCAGGTGGAAATACTACATGAATTTTCATGAAAATGGAGGAAATAAAGGGTGAAAATAGTTATTGCTTCTAAACATTTCTAAATTCTTATTTTCTAAAGGTTCCTTGCTCTCCTTTCAAAAGTGAGAACATTTGCTCTTAACCACTTCACCTTCTTATGTCTTGCCTCATGTTTCCTAACATAAGAATTATTTAGCTGAAGGTAAAACAGCTCTTCTTTTTTTCTGTTCTTTGTGCTTAATATATACTCCATGCTACAATGAGTTACTTAAATATTATATTGTTTGATTTAATAAAACTGGTTAATATATGATTTAACTTTATTCAAAAACATATGATGATATTGGTAGAACAACTGTCATTTAGAAGGTATATCATTTATATCTTTGTTCTTTTCACTTAACTTCTTCCTAAGGATTATTTGTGAACATTACAGTATCAAAGTAGTTCTGAGGGAGATAAAATAGTAAAACACTAATCAGAGAAACAACAGGATTTAACTATATAGTGAAATATCCTGGGAATTTGTTGATCTGTATATCTTGTGTAAAACTCAGAACAATTACCATATATAATCGCTTGCAATCTTTTCATTTCTTGTGATTAGCAATTTATTCATTTTGTAGTTGTTTTTAATCAGTGAATTGTTATTAATCTATAATCACCTTTCTAGGCAACAGAACAACTGTGTCAACATCACTTTACTCTCAACTTCTACGAAATCAGTATTTTTAGATTACATATATGAACAAAGTAGTTTAGCATTTATTCTATATGCAACATATTGCACTTAATATGTATTCGTCAGGTTTGTTTATACTGTTGCAAGTGAAAAAATGCTTTCATTTTAAATAAGGAAATAAAACAACAGAATTGCATTGCATGTACATTTAAATATGCATATATAATTTAAACATTTATTTGTCCATTTACCCGTTAATGGATATTTAATTTCATTCTATATACTGTATTTTTTAATGTGAATTCAGCTACAAATTTGACATCTCAAGTACCTACAACATACTAAATCTTTTTGTATATCTAAATCCACTTGAAGGATTTCTCAATCTTATGATAGCTTTGGTTTCAAGTTTCTGAGGAACAACCATATTTTCCATAATGACTGCACTAATTTCCATTCCCACAAAGCATTTACGATTTCCTTTCTTTTTACCTTTTCTCCAGCATTTGTTGTCTAATCTTTCTCATAACAAGTGTGAAGTGATACTGCATTGCAATTAGATTTACATTTTCCCTAAAGAACGGAGAAAATTTTTTCATATATCTGTTGGCAATTTGTAGGTATCATTTTGAGAAATGTATCAGCTAAAGTACAGTGAGCATCATCTTCTGTTCCTTAATGTTCATAAATGTGTACTGAAAAGCCAAATGAAAAGACTGAGCATGAACTAATTAAATGTTGAAATATTCCTTTCACCCAAAGGTAGATTATGAAATTATCTAAATATCACTCTATAGTATTTCGTTCTCTAAGATATCTGATAGAATACTAACAATCATGAATAATAAATGAAACTAAATAAATTAATATTCCTATCAATTTCAGTGGCCAAACATGCATGTGAATTGTTATAATTTTATTTTATCAATGTATATTTATATTTTTATTTAAACATTTATGTCTCTAAAACTATGTTGAATATTGAAAGAGTACAAGAAACTGTAGTGTGAATTTCCTGATGTACATTACCAAATAAATTTTAATATTTCAAAATATATTTGTTCCTTTCCCTTGTGAACCTTTCCCTTGAAAACCAAAAATGTTGGGCTGGAGGGTTAGCTCAGTGGTTTTGGCGCCTGCCTCACAAGCACAAGGTCCTGAGTTTGATCCCCTGTAACACATACCATGCTGGGCATGGAGACTCACGCCCACCAGCAATCAATACCACATACCACAGTGCCGGGCGTGGTGGCTCACACCTGCCATCCCAGCACTTGGGAGGCAGAGACAGGAGGATTGCTGAGTTTGAGGCTTGCCTGGGCTACATAGTGAGCTCAGGGCCAGCCTGAACTACAAAGCGAGACCCTGTCTCAAAAAAAAAAAAAAAAAAAAGAAAAGTTAAACTGTTGAAATCACAAATTATATTGACTAATATCCCATTTTAAATAAGTTTAAGAGTAAATGGTCATATCACAATTTTGTTTTTGTTAATTATTATGTGAATTTTCTTCAAAAAGTGACTGATTAGAAAATTTAAAATATCTAAAATGTAATATTTTTAAATTATACAATTGTAGAGTTATGCTTATGATTAACATAAGCAAACTACTCAGAGAATATGCAGAAATTATAAAGAATAATTAGATATTTAGAAATGGTTTATATTCACTTATACTTTCTATTTACAGATAATGCATTCATATGTATTTCTATTTGAAAAGTAAGAAGTTGAGTCACATTATTTATACTATTCAAACTTAAAAATTCCTTAAAAAAATCGTTAGACATCTTAAAAGTCCCTCCATATCCCACAAGGGAAGCTTCTCTCTTTCATGTTTGAAACTTTATTTCTTCATGTGATTTCCTCGCCCCAGATATCTGATCTCTTTGCAAAGTCCCTTTACTAATAACATGTGATTATTTAATCCAGAACTCGTACTCCACACTTAATCTGTGTAAATTGAATTGAAGGTTTTTACACAAGAAAAATAAGCTTCTACTTGTTTAATCTTATTGCATTATTTTAAATGTTTTTATTTTAGTATATCAGCATTGATTGATAGTATTCCTTGCTGTGCTTTACACAGGAGTGTAACACTGTAATAATTTCCTATTACTTGATTTTAAGAACTAGCAAATTGAACTGAGATTTAACTAAAATGACTGAATCTAGAGATGATGCAAATATTAATTTTTGTATAATCATGAGATTTGAAAATTCCATGGAATATTTATTTGTTTAGATTTTTCTGAATTTTTCTGAATTTTAAAATAATATTTAATGTCCAGTTTGGGCATATTATTTCTTCTGATTGACCTTTTGATTTTCTAAATCTGATATTCTTTTAAGTATTATGGTCCTACTCTTTGTACTTATTCAACTTACATTAACATAATACTTCATATTGGTAGATGACTTTGTTATCATTGTGGCACACTGCAGTACTGCTCAAAAATATTTCATATTCGGTTTGTTTGCTAAAAGTCTTAAGGAGTGCCCAATTTTTCCTTTAAAGGTGATAATTATGAGGACTCTGATTTAGTTGTAATATATGCTTGTTTGATAACACTCAACATTAATTGTCCTCAGCAGAGCTTATTAAATAATTATTCCATTAAAATTCTACATCCCTAGGCCATGAGGACTGTAGCAAGAGATCTCTGCACAACCCTTTACTTTCTTATTGCAAAATATTAAGAAAATGGTGAGATATTATGATTTTGAAAACATTCCTTATCAAAAATGTTTTATGCTAACACATAGAAATTTTAGAAAAAAAAAAACTTTTCTAAGCATTTAGTATTTCATAGCAATCAGTTTGTGATGGGAAAAATAAGAAATCTCATTTTTTTTCATGTAACAAATATATTTCTAACATTCCAAAATCTATATATACATGCATTAGTATCGTTCTAAATTTTTTTAAGCCTGGATGAGTCTGCATAATTATATGATGTTTTCCTTAAAAGGAAAATATGTTTCTTTTTCATGCATGACAATAAAATCTATGCTATTTATACAAAATTATTTGCTTTTAAAATTCTGTTTTGTGCCGGGCGTGGTGGCTCACGCCTGTAATCCCAGCTCTCGAGAGGCAGAGACAGGAGTATTGCTGAGTTTGAAGCTTGCCTAGGCTACATAGTGAGCTCAGAGCCAGCCTGAACTACAAAGCAAGACCCTGTCTCAAAAAAAAACAAACTCTGTTTTGTAGGATAAACACTGATATATTTGGTTTATTACTTTAATATAAATTTATAAATAAAGTCAGTTATAATTTAACCACTATAATTGTTCATTTTAATTAGAAAGTTAAAATATAAATTATATTAATATATAAATCAATATGCACCAAACATATGTAAACTACATCATTACATTAAATAATGTCATAAAAACTATTTTTAATTTATAAAGAAGTATGTGAATAATAAAATCCATTTTATACTACTTCCAAATATATTAATATGATGGTAAAATAATATTTTTTGGAGATACTAGAGATCAAACTCAGGACATTGCACATATGAACCTGGTGATGGAACTACTGAGCTAAATCCCCAGCCTCTAAAATAATTTGGTTTTGAAAGGGAAATGAGTATATTCATTAAAATGAATCATAAAAGTCACCTTGTTACTTTTCACTGTATCTAAGGTAGTATTATTTTTTTTAATTCAAAAAGAAATGTGCTACAAATTGAATGTGTCCTTTTGAAATTTGTATGGTGCAACTCAGTATCCAATGTAGTAATGGTACAAAGTAGGATATTCAGGAGGTGGTTATGTCATGAGAATTGATCTCTTTTTTATTTTAATTGAATTCTTTCTTGGTACATTTTATGTACAGCTCACAATCACACTCAACATTGCGGAATTTGTGCCAGTATATGACATAAATGAGTTCTCATTTTTACCCATATCCCTACCCACCACAACCCCCAACTGTTTTATATATATGCTATTGTTTTTCTTTCCAAATCATATATATTCTTCCCCTCATTATGTTCCCTCACCACATTCCCTTTGAATATTCCTCACCACATTCCCTTTGAATATTTCCTATTTTACAAAATCTATCACCTCTTTTTAAATGAAATTAGGACTAATGTAAGAAGATGGAGGAACATTTTGACTTCCTTCACATGAAGACATTGAACATACTGTCATTAGAGAAAGGGCTTCAGCAAACATGACCTTCATCTTTGTAGGACATGTGTCTTGGACTTCTCGATTTCTGAAACATGAAAAATACATTTCTGTTGTTCACAAGCTATTCAATTTGTAGAATTTTGTTATAGTAATATAAACTAAGATAATATTACTCTAAAATATATTCTATGACAGTATGAGTTTTCCAAGAGCGTCATGTTGTGTTTTGAGCTGTGAGCATTCATTCTATTATAACAGCTGGAAGGAATTTAGAGTATCCTCCATTCAGTACTTTAAACAATATACAACTTAATTTGCAACTCAGCATGTGAGCTGAAATAAAACCACAGATACATAACATGTTTGTCATTTCTGGATTTAACTCAAATGCTCAAAGTTATGTTATATTTCCATACTCTTAGCAAATTATGCTTCCTTTCAGCATTTTTAGAAAGTCAAAATATTTCTCATCCAGTATTTTCAGAATTAATTTGCTGAATCTTTTTTGTAATTCAGGCTGGCCTTGAGCTCACTATGTAGCCCAGGCAAGCCTGAAACTCAGCAGTCCTCCTGCTTCTGCCTCCCAAATGCTGGGATTACAGGCATGAGCCACCATGACCTGCACTGTGGTATGTGGTACTGATCAGTGGTGGGGTAGGCCACCACACCTGGTATTAGGGAATGCATTTTACCAGGAATCATCCAGGGACCTAGCGCTTCCCAGGCAGGTGCCGGAAGCACTGAGGAAAAACAAACAAACAAAACCCCTAAAAACTAATGTTTATCAAGAAAAACTGGCACTGTGAATTTTGGACATACAATAAACATTGAAGAACAGAAGTCAATTAAAAATTATCTGTTAGGCTTGTGCCATTAATGTGCTTCCTTACAACATAGAAGGAAATACATATTATAATATAATGAGAATGATTCAGATAGAATCATCTAAAGTTCTTTCTGTATATCCTTAATTATTCACTTTTTTCATGAAGTAATCTCAAGTAACTATACAAATAACACATAAATTGTCCATGAATCATTAATATATTTGGTTTGAAACTGAAGTTATATAAAATACTATTGCCTTAAGAAATTATGAAAACATAAAAAATTGCTTTAGACTGTACAAAATTTGCAGATATTAAGACAAGACTAAGGATTGTGTTTTCTGTTTTAGTAAGAATATGTGAACAAAATATATCCAAGCCATAACAATTAAATTAATTCTATTTAACCATACCACCTGAACAATAGATAATTCAAAAAATTATATTAATAGACAATAAAATGCCACTGTTTATTAATTAAATATATAGATATTTTAGTGAATATATCAGAAAGAGATGGGGAAAAGGGGATAGAAAAGAGACAAAGGGAGAGGAAGACAGAAAAGAAAGCAAAAAGGGAAGGGGAAATTACAAGATTGGATCAGATTACTACTTTGTAATTTATGACTTTTTCAAAATTTAGTGTAAGGAACTCGAAATAAGTGTATGCCACTTTTTACACACATAAAATTCATCGGTAGTAAAAATAAGATCAATACAATTATACTAATGCAAAATATTGATGTTAACCCCTATAGAGTGAGCCTCGAAATTTGAACTAGGAGTGCAATATGGGTAGAACTTTTTACCTGCGAGCCAGGATCTTGAGAGACTCCTCCTCCATTATGCTATAAGCTAGTTTAAGTGATTCCATACAACCTTATCATTTATATATAAAGATAATAGTATTTAAAAAATTAAATGGTACTAATTATTCATGAATTACGTTTCACTAAAATTTAAATGACCCTAGTAAGTTAAAGAGGCTTAATATTAAAATGGGCAGATGAAAAGCAACTCCTTGAACTTTAAAGCTTGTCATTGCTCTGGTGCCTGAACAAGAATTTCCAAAGCTCCTTTTTCTTAAAAGTCAGATAGAAGCAAAATATGTTTCTCAATTATTTGAGGTTTCAGTAACGTCTCTAAATGTTTTCTGTACGTTTAAATTAACATGAAAGAAGGCAATCTCATAAAGCCATGATATTGAAATCCCTGCACACTTGTGGGATTAGAAATGCCTGAAAAGGTACAGAAAGAGAAAAAGGTATATAAGAAGAGTTGGCAGTGCCTCCAGATATCTGAAATATGAAAAGTCCATCTGAGAACATGGTTTTCATTTCTTTTCTCTAGAGCCAAATACCACATTACTCTCTTTAGAAAGTCCAGGCAAACTTGTATGTAGTAGGTTCCGGGGCAACAACTACATTTAGGGGTCAAGGCTAAATTTCCCAGGTGTCTCAGGATAATCGAGCTTTTTGTCTCAGAGCATCATAGACTTTAACTAGTCTTTTTGACTTCCTATCTAATACCTTCTCAGTCTGTTTTGATTGTGGGGAATGTGGTGAGGAGGGGTCCTTCTTCCAAGACAACAGTGGAAATAAAGGGTTAGAAAGTCTTCTCCTACATTCTAATGGTTTAGTAGCATTTTCATTTAGTTACTTTAGACTGTCTCTAACAATGAATCAAATAATGGAAGTCCATAAGAACTTTGTTTTTGTAAACTTAGTAGCCTTAATTTTATGACAATATGAAAGATCCATACTAATATTTGAAACTATAAGAGTGTCAAGTATAAGTCATTGGCTATATATCCTATTATATTAAGAAGTTAAACTACACATCACTATAATAGGAGCTATTTCTTAAAAATCCCAATTTTAATTAATTCATACTGAGGCAAGTCACACAAGTTTTCTTTCACTTTCTCTTTTCATATGAAGACATACTTGCCTTGCAAAGTCATTTCAGCAAATCACAACTAAATGTGTTATGCAACCCTGAAAATTGGAAGGTAAAATGTTCTTCTTAGTTTTGTTTTTCTTTAATGATCTTTGCAAAATATTCTGAATTTTATAATTTTGCTTAATGGAAAACTTTTTGAATGTATTAATTCTTTAGCATTCATATTTTTCCTAATCAGAGAGGTAGTAACTAAAAAGATATAATGTCAATTAACTAGACAAAACTGAAGAGAATTTTTGTAAGGAAAATGTATACAAATTATTGGAGTCTTTTCACTTTAATCAATGACTATAACATATAAAAACTTTATATTTAAAAATATTATAACATGTTTTTAACTGTAAACTACATAAGTTTTCTACACCTCTGTTCCTTATTTTAAAAAAGTTTAGAGTTCTGAGATTCTGTTAAACTTCACATTTATTTAATAATTGATATAAAATACATTTGTATATTAGAAATACATTGCAGTCAATAAGTCCATCATGCTTCTGTTAGATTAAAACCTTTAAAATGTAAATTGTGTATGTTTTTTTTTTACAGTGTAGGTAAAAGAATGATTGTCAGGTAAATAAAAGGTAAAGATATAAGCACAGAGATATGGGAAAGTTATATTTGGAAATAGAAACAAACATTGGTCTCAGAAAGGAAGAGTGGTGTACTGGGAATACTTTTAAAATATTTCTAAATTCTTGAAGTTTCCAAAGGAAATTTGGTGTGGGAATGTAATGAGGGGAAGGAATAAATATGATTCTGAAAAAAAATAAAAGAGCATGTATATAGGGGGTGGGGAGGTGTGGGTGGGTAAGGATATGAGTAAAAATGAGAATTAACTTGCATTGTATATTGGTACAAATTCCCCGATGTTATGTATGATTGTGAGATGTATATAAATTGCACCAATAATATATATATATATATATATATATATATATATATATATATATATATATATTTCTAAATTCTTAAATATTACAATTGACAGAGTACCAATAATCTTTGTTCATATGTGAATTTGATTCTGTTCTCATTGCACTCCTGGCTTTGTTACAGCTATGTGAGTCAGGGAGTAAGTTCAGCACGACTGAGAGAAACGAAAATATGACCTGCCTAGATTTATATTTATACTTAAACTGCCAGCTTGTAAAACCTAAAAAAATGGTCACTACATCATATTTGGAGGATTTTCAAAGAGATAAAACATAAAATAAAAATATGTTATCTATTAACATATGGCATAAATTTCTGCTATTTTATGATAGTAGAATAATTAAATTTCTTTATTAAAATGTATAGATATCAAGTAATTTATTACAATTTTATTTTTCCACTAATAATAATAATTCAGTTTTCCTACAAGTAAAAAAGTGACTTAGAAAATATAATTCTATAATTATAGTATATCACACTATAATATCAAAGCAATAACCACACCTATTGATTCCAATAGTTCCTATATAAATATAAATGTATAAATAACAAGGGTAATAATTATTATATATGAAAAATTGATCCCAAAACTTACTTCTTGAAATCATCTCTTTTGAAAAGAAAAATTATTGATTATCTTTTTGTGTAAAATAGGTTTTAAAAAAATGATGTTAATGGTTTGAGCATTATAATCCCCAAATTAAAACTATACTACAAAGCCATTGTGACAACAAGCTACATGGGCGCTGGCAAAATAACGGACCCAAGGAGGAGTGGAATAGATTAGAAGATCCATAAAATCTCCAAACAATCCAAATGCCCATCAAATGGAGACTGGATAGAGACAGGGTTTTTCTATAAAACAGAATATTACAGACGGACGTGCTGGCTTATGCCTGTAATCCCAGCACTCGGGAGGCAGAGACAGGAGGATTTCTGAGTTCGAGGCTTGCCTGGGCTACATAGTGTGCTCAGGGCCAGCCTGAACCACAAAGCGAGACCCTGGCTCAAAAAAAAAAAAAAAAAAAAAAATATATATATATATATATATATATAATATTACTTTGCTTTAAAGAATGATACATTTGAGTCATTTATACTCAAATAGACATACCTTTAGGACACATTCATAAGTGAAATAAGTCACAGATGTGTGAATATCATATATTTGGTATGAAAATCTGAAGATAATGAGTTCTGGAATGCATGATGAATATTGTGAGATAGAAAAAATTCAAAAGGAAATGAGTAGAGGGTAACTAATGAGGGGTAAGAAAAAATGTGATGGTAATTAAAAAAGGGAAACAAAGCTTATGTATTTAGGGAGTTGAAGTACTGGGGTCAGTAGGGGAATCGAAAAAATGAAAATTAAATCGTGCCATATACTGGTACAAATTCTCAATGTTGAGTGTGATTGTGATGTGTTTATACAATGTACCAATAAAGATAATTTTAAAAAAGAAAACACAGGCAAAGCTAAAAGACAGCAACAATATGGGAAAGCATTGTAATTAGTTGTTTCTCAGACAAAGGGCTACTATCTAAAATATATAAAGAACTTTAAAAAGTCAGCCCCCAAAATTAAAGACTCAATTAAAAGCAGCCAAGAAACATTTGAAGAAATGCTTAACTTCACAGGTCATTCAAGAGATGCAGATAAAAACAAGACTTAGAGTTCATCTCACTATGCAAAGAATGACTGCTATTGCAAAATTAACCAGCAACAAATGCTGGAGAGGCTGTGGGGAGAAAGAAGCCCTTGTCCACTGCTGGTGGGAATGTAGACTGGTGCAACCACTGTGGAGATAAGTGTGAGATACTAAAAAAAAAAAAAAAAAAAAAAAAAAAAAAAAAGGATTAGAGGTTCCATTTGACCCTGCTATTCCCCTGCAAGGCATGTGCACAAAAGAACTAAAAGCATCATATCTTAGGGACATATGATAGCTAAATCTTGGAAACAACCCAAATGCCCATCAACTGGAGAATGAATAAAGAAGACATATTTTTCTTTTTTCTTTCCAAAATGGAATATTACTCTTCCATAAAGAGTAATAAGTTTGAGTCATTTGTAGTCAAATGGACATAACTTGATGACACACTCATAAGTGAAATACATAGGTCACAGATGTGTAAATACTGTATCTTTGCTATGAGAATCTGAAGATGTAAATGAGTTCTAGAATGTATGATGGATGTTGTGAAATGGAAAACACTCTAAAGGAAAAAATGAGGGGGGAGAAAAAAGATGATGTTAAAAAAAGAAAGAAAACGTGTTTAGGAGGTGGGAAGATTGTAGGGTGGGTGGGGGAATGGCTAAAAATGTGAATTAACTCATGCCATATACTGGTACAAGTTCTCAATATTGGGTCTGATCATGATGTGTATATAAAACATACCAATAAAGAAATCAATTATAATGACATTAAATTAGGTCTTAATTTATATATTTTTGATATTTTTCTCTAATTGTATGCTAGTGATAGGCCCTAAAATGAATTGACTGTATAATAAGAATACAATGATAAAGATAAAATCATATAATTGAGGAATCACTTTTTCTTTGAATAATAGTTTTTTTAATCAATTGAATTCTTTATTGGTACATTTTACATACAGCCCACAATCACACTCAATAATGGATAATTTGTACCAGTATATGACATGAGTTAATTCTCATTTTTGCCCATTATCCCAACCCACTCCACATCTGCCACCTACTGTACACGTGTGCTTTCTTTTTCTTTTCAAGTCATATTTATTCTTCCCCCTCTTTACTTTCCCCTACCATATTCCTTTTGAGTATTTCCTATTTCACAAAAGATATCATACATCTAGAACTCATTTCCAACTACAGCTTCTCATACCAAAGAAAATATACGGTATTTATATAGCTGTGATCTATTAATTTCACTTATTAGTGTGTTCTCAAAGTGTGTCCATTTGCACATATATGAATGAAACTTGTCATTCTTTATGGCAGAGTAGTACTCTATTTAAAAAAAATCTTCTTTATCCAGTCTCCAGTTGATCTAACCTGGGTTGTTTATAAGATTTGGTTATAACAAACTGAATTGCTATGAACATGGGTGCACATATGTCTTTATGAAATGATTCTTTTTATTCATTAGGTATTTAGTTAGTAAATAAGTCTCCATAGTTTGGTTAAATATTAAGTTTTATGCAAAATGTAATTCTTAGATGATAAATGCAAGGAGTACTAGTATATCATCAGCTCTTTGAAAAGTACCTTTTGCCTTTTGCTGTTGTTCTTTGCTTTATGTTTTTGAAAAAAAAAATGCTATACAATTCAGTGTGTCCTTGAGCTCGCCGGGTAGCCAAGGTTGTCCTCAAATTCACTATAATACTCCAGCCTCAGCATCCTGAGTGCTGAGATTACAAGCAGATACCTCCTTCCCCAAAAGAAAATTTTCATAATATTGTGTGAATGATAGGCTTTATGATTATACTATCTGACAATTGTAAAGTTGGGAAGAGAAAAGGAAAACTTTTTATTTTGGTGTACAGCAAATTGTTCTAGCATTTAAGAATGTCTCTTTAAGCAAGTCGTTAGATGTTAACTCTTCACTTTTGGAATATTTTTCTTGATTTACTTGATAAAGTCACATTTTAACTATTATTATATAGTTTAGCAATAACAGAGAAAATATCAGACAGTTTTTTTATATATTCTAGTCAAGTTTGATGTAAGAAAAAAACAATGCCCAGGTTTCTCCTAGTCATAAAATGTAGCTATTGACTGAAGAATATAAATTAAGGAGCCCAAAGAATATTAGAGACAAAGACACGGGTATTATATAATATGCTCCTTCATAATATTTTCTTTCTTTCCCCAAATTTAGTTGTGTGTTGGTAAAGCTCCCACTTTTATAACATCAAAATATTACATTCTCAAGAATGAAATATAGCACAATGAACTAGTTTGGAGATGAGGGATGGTATGGGTGGTTTTAGACAGAAATATTTCTTGCCTTTTGGGTTTTCAAGTTCTTCTGTCTTTCATTGATTTACAGCATAAATTCCCTGCATGATGTGATCATTTCAAATCCTGAAGTGTTGGAAAACAGCAAGAAACCTTGTAAATGTGATTTTAAAATCCCCAATTTTTTGTTTGTTTTCTTTCTCAAAAATGTCAGAACTCTACAAACTACATGTGCCCTTCACAAAGGAAATAATCTTACATCTCTATTTCATTCTGATGACAAACATTCCTCATCCCTGTCAGATCTGAGTGAATAACTACCCCAGGAAACTACCTTGGTTGACCATGGGCACGTTTATCACTTGACATATGAATTAGATTGGCTGTAACAAACTGGAAGCTCAGCATGACAATTCACTTTTAGTCTCCCAGATGGAAGCAGTTAGCATCAAAATAAAAACCCATAGGAAACACAGGACGCAGAGATCACTCTGTTTAGCATGAACTTTGCAATGAATATGGAAGTAAATTAAACATCATGCAAAGTTACTGAACAGTTGTTTCAACAAAGCTTTGAAATCTATATCTCGGCAATGTTTTCTGAATGAGAATTTCTCAGTGATGCTACAGTTTGCCCTCCTTTGGTAAAGAAAAAGTTATGTACAAAAGACAAGGAACAGCAGATACTTCAAATGCTTCAATTATTCTTGACAAACTAGAATTATAATGAGGATAATGATAGACTTTAGAATTTATAAGTTTTTCAAGGCTTTTAAAGATTCAGAAGACAAAAGTATTCTGGCAATTTTTATTCTTAGTAGCACTTGCTTGCAAACATAATGATCCTTTTGGGAAGTTGGTACCCTTATATATTGTCTGTTTTTAAATTTTCCTTTCTCTTCCCTCTATCTCTTTTGCAAAATATGTATCTCCACATCTTCAGTTTCTTTTTTGCTTTGCTCCTTATTTATATTTTGTATTCCTCAGATGAACTCTGGGATATTTAAGTTTGTGCATGTGATTTCATTAAACACTACATTCTAGAAGTGTACCCATTTTTCTACAAATGACTCAACTTTAACTTTTATGACTCGTGTATAAACACAATATTTTCTTTGTAAATTCACCCTTTGGTGGAAGTGTAGGCTGCTTCCAAGATTTAACTATTAGAAATTGTGCTGCTATTATCATGAGTATGCAAGTATCTCTAAAAGATGATATAAATATTTAGGGAAGAGACCCAGAGGAGAAGAGCTATATTGAATGGAATTTCTATTTTTAGTGCTTTGGAAAGTCACCTAACTTCCACAGTGGTAATCTTAGTTTACATTTCCACAGACAACATAAAAAACAAATACTTTTGCCGGGCGTGGTGGCTCACGCCTGTAATCCCAGCACTCAGGAAGCAGAGGCAGGAGGATTGCTGAGTTCAAGGCTTGCCTGGGCTACATAGTGAGCTCAGGGCCAGCCTGAACTACAAAGTGAGACCCTGTCTCAAAAACAAAAACAAAAACGAAAACAAATACTTTTATTATTTTTTCATTCCTTACAGACTTTTTTATGATCAAATATTTAAAGCGATTTCAACACATAAAAACACTTAAGTTCCAAACAAATTTTAGTTTCTCTATGATTTCATTTGCTAAAATATTACAAATAAACATATGAAATTCTCTGTCCTATTAAACTCACAGTTGAATCATATTTAATTAGGGAATTCTTTCACTGGTAAGCACTTTTTGAGGAATTAATTTCTAAAATAGAGACTAAAAATTAATGGTTCAAAAAACAGTTATCATCAACTACTGGCTCCCAGGGTCAGAGGGAGGCAGAACTGTGTTTAAGTCAGCAGGGAGTAAAGGAGCCCAGTTCAAAAGCCAGCAGGAGTCACTCCGAGTGTTACAGGCTGGACACGTCAGTCTCCAGCCTTTCATTCAAATATCTGTCTGAATTTTAGGGGATCCAAATGTTCAGGCTTCTTAGATTAATTAACATGCATCTGTCTGCCTGCTCTGTCAGTGGCAACAAAGACACATCAAAAAATGGACTTTTTTTCTTTTCTTTTTCCTTTTCCGCTTAATTGTTAGTTCTTGTTTATATGTGTGAACATTATTTCTAGTTTTGTTGTTGTTGTTTTATTTTGTTCTTGTTTATATTTCCTCCTTTCTCTTTATCCTTTTTCACCAGTTTCCCAAAGTTTGAATAATCTTCCTTTCTCCTACAGCTTTGGTTCTAATATTTTCCTGTCCTATTTCTGTATATTTTTACACAGCCCTTTAAATTTTTCACCTTGAGAGTGAAATGACCACTTTGGGACTTCTTTAGTATATGCAATGCTCTGATTTGTTTTAGATGTATTTATATAACTACAAATCTAGTTCATACAATAAAAGCTGTTAAATCCATAGTTACCATAGCTTGTCATTTTCTAGGTTGTTTGATGCTATTGTTATAAGTGATTGTACCATATTAGCCAAGGTGACAATGTTTTTCTGCTTGGTACATTAACAGTGAGATCACATGAAGGTTATAAACAATACTTTAGGCTAGAGCCAAAGAACCATGGGTTAAGTCAAATAGGCCATAACTTCTCATCCTCTATAAACTGAAGAGGTAGGATCATGCAACATACTCAAAATCCCAAATCTAACTCAATTTAGAAGGCATCTCTGAGGAGTAATAATTTCCTAAGGGTTCTCATTGTAGGGATAAAGGTAGCTACCATAAGTGATTTACAAGTATCAACCCAGGAATTAGACTAAAAAAGTACAAAATGAAGCAAGATGAAACCTCACATTTCTAGCTCACCAAATGCAAACCCAGGGAATATGAGGTAGAACAATTCAAAAGCCACCCACCTGGACTTTCTGGAGTGTTAACAGTAGGAGAAACAAAGCAGATGAATGATGCTCTAGAAAAAAAAAAGTAAATCAGAGATAATTTTTCAGATAACTATAGAATCCATAATGAAAGAAATGGTTAGTAAATCTACAGTAAAAACACATTTAAAAAAAGAAAATACAGGACCTTAGGAAAATGATGGAAACCATGAACAACCAAAATGAGAAAGAAATGGAAATTATGGAACATTTACAAATACATATTTAGGAGTTTAGATAGTCCACTGAAAATTTATGAAGTAAAAGGTGCCAATATGAGGATAAGCTATCAAAAATAGAAAACAGGGTTGTGGTTAGTGACCACATAAAGATTTCTTATAAACAGCAAGGAGCTAGGCATAGTGACTAATGCCTTTAGTCCCAGCACTTGGGAGGCAGAAGCAGGAGGATTGCTGAGTTTGAGGCTTGTCTGGGATACATAGTGAGCTCAGGGCCAGCCTGAACTACAAAGCAAGACTCTCAAAAATAAAAATAAAAATAAAAATCGCAAAAAAAATTCAGTGAAATAGCTGCTATTGATCCAAATAATATTATAAAATTGATTGGAATCAATGAAAAAGCATGATATAGCACAAATGATGTAAAAATTTGTTTACAGAAATAATGGCAGAAAAACATCCCAAGCAAGTAAAAAAAAATTTGACATACAGATAGGTGAGGCATCAGAGTTCCAATGGCGTATCATAAAAAAAAAAAAAATGTACACTGAGGTATAAAACAGTCCAGATCCCAGAAATTGAGAAAAGCAACAGATTAAAAGTTGTTAAAGATGAGAAACAAATCACCTGTAAATGACCTCCCATCAGAATCATAGCAGATGTCTCAACACAAACTCTTAACTCAAGGAAAGGTAGAGGGAGGTATTTCAAGTTCTAAAAGAAAACAGCCATCAGTCCAGATTCAAGTACCTCACAAAACTATCCTTTAAAATTGATAGAAAATAAGTGTCGGGCGTGGTGGCTCACGCCTGTAATCCCAGCACTCAGGAGGCAGAGGCAGGAGGATTGCTGAGTTCCAGGCTTGCCTGGGCTACATAGTTAGCTCAGGGCCAGCCTGAACTGCAAAAGCGAGACCCTGTCTCAAAAAAAAAAAAATTGATAGAAAAATGAAATGCTTCCATAACAAAAACACAATGAAATTCATAATCAAAAGACAAACACTGTAAATGTTCCAAAGAATATTCTAGGAAAAGTTAAGGAGGACTGTAACTCCATGAACCACAACATAATAAATCTTTATATAAGACAAATAATTAAAAAGAGGGGAGGAAAGAGGGAAACGACAATAGGAAAATAACATAACAAGGATAATTTAATACATGTAGTTGTAACCATCAAAGTAAATTATCTCAATTCACCAATCAACAAATAAAAGTCTGCCAGAATGGTACAAGAAACAAGGTAAAATATGCTGCATACAACAAATTCATTTAATTAAAAAATAATAGACTGAAAGTTAAGAAAGGAAAACAGTTCACAAAAACTCAGGGCTAGGTTTTCTATTTGCAGTCAGCACGGATTTCAGGCCAAGATTGCTTAAGAGGGACAACGAAGTTCACTATAGCCTTTTTTTTTTTTTTCACTATAGCCTTTTAAAGGGAACATTCCAAGAGGAACAGGTACATTGGTGAATATATTCCACTACATGAGACAAATATTAAAGGACATAAAAGAAGTCAAATAAATACTAACAGCTATAATGGGTTCTTCAATATCTCACAAATAGATCAATTAGGCAAAATATCAGCAAATTAATGTCAGAGAACAAACAAACTTTTGAAAAAAATGACAGTAGATGTCTACAGTGTCTACAACATCAGAATACATAATACACATGTCTGTCACATCAAAATATGTATTTCTGTCAGCTATACGCAGGACGTTCTCCAAAATAGACCCACACTTTACTTTATAGATCATATTTAAGTAAATGCAAAGGAATTGAAATTGTCCCATGCATATTATCAGAAAATGGTGTGATGAAATTGTAAATGAATGGCAAAAGAAACAGCAAAAAATTTCTTGAACACATAAATAACAATTCTGGAACAACCAATGGATCTCAGGTGAAATTAAAGAAGATATTAGACATTTTCCCAATTAAATGACAATACAGTATACCATATAGAACTAAATGAAAACAGTGCTATGTAGGAAATTTAGAGTGGTGAATTTCCATTTTAGAAAAACAGAATGGGTTCAAATAAACAATCTGATGTAAAACTTCAAGATTTTAGAAAAAGAAGAGCAAATCAACCTCCAGGTTTATGTGGAGGAGAAAACCATAGAGTTTCAGAGCAGAAATTAAATGCAATATAAACTAAGAAAAAAATGCAAAAGATCAATGAATTAGAGTCTTTCTTTGAAAGAGTGAATCAGATTCACAAACACTCAGCTATCTTTATAAAAAAGGAAAGAAAAGAAGATGTGGAAGCAATATGAAACCCTGCATTTCTAGCTCACGAAAGGCAAACCCAGGGGTATGAGGCACCTTAGAAATGAAAAGATTAAATCACAACAGATCTGGCAGAAATCCAAATCATCAGTTCCTACTTTGAGCTTCTGTACTCTAATAAAATGGGAAACACATAAGAAATTAAGGGATTCATATATATGTACATGAATATTTAGCATATATATGTATAAAATTTTATATATATATATGCTAAATCAAGAAGGTATAAACATTCTAAATTAACTGATATCATTATTCAGTGAAGTTGGAGAGGTAATTATAAGCCTACCAAGAAGTAAAAGACCAGATACTGACAGATTCACTGTTGAATTCTATAAGAAATTTAGAGAAGGCAATGCTGCTATTTCTCAAACTCCTTAATGAAAGGGAAGTAATACTCAGTGATTCATTGTTAGAAGCAAGTATAAACTTGGTACCAGAACCAGAGAAGAATCCATACACAGAAGAGAACAACAAGCCACCTTCTCTAATGAACATAGATACAAAAAAAAAAAAATCCTCAATAAGGTACTGGCAAACAGAATTCAGAAAATCATTAACAAGTCATATACCATGTCCAAATAGGATTCATCCCGGTTAGCACCAGAAGCACTGAACACAAACAAATCTAGAAATGTAATGAACTGTATAAGCTAAGGTAAAGATATATGATTATCACAATATATGCAGAAAAACATATGAAAAAATTCATCAATCATTCATGATAAAAATCCTACAAATATTGGATGTCTTTATTTCAATCTGATAAAAGTTGCCTATGACAAAACAACAACCAACATCCTACTAAATGGGCAATTACTGAAGTCCTTTACTTTAAAATCAGAAACAAGGCAAGGGTGTCCACTATCACCATTCTATTTCAATAAAGATCTCACAATATTAGCCACTGCAATTAGAAAACAAATAGAATGGAATGGGCACAGGAAGGGAAGAAATTAAATGATCATTATTTGCAGATGATATAATGCTTTACATACAAAACCTACAAACTCCATCAAAATACATATAGACTTAATAACAAAATTCTGTATTATAGCTAGCTTCAAATTCAACACTGAAAATTAATAGCATCTTCTACACAAATAATAAAATCACATAGGAAAATTAGGGATACTATGCCTTTCACAATAGGATAAAAAATGAAATACAAATGCATTGACAAAGGAAGTAAAATAACTTTACATTGAAAATATAGTACTCTTCAAAAAGGAGATTAGGACCAGAGGGTTAGCTCAGTGGTTCCGACGCCTGCCTCGCAAGCGCAAGGTCCTGAGTTCGATCCCTGGTAACCACATACAATGCTGGGCGTGGAGACTCACACCCACCAGCCATCAATACCACATAACACAGTGCCAGGCGTGGTGGCTCACGCCTGTAATCCCAGCACTCGGGAGGCAGAGACAGGAGGATTGCTGAGTTCGAAACTTGCCTGGGCTCAGAGCCAAGAGGGTTGAGCTCAGAGCCAACCTGAACTACAAAGTAGGACCCTGTCTCAAAAAAAAAAAAAAAAAAAAAAAAAAAAAAAAAAAAAAAAAAAAAAAAAAAAAAAAAAAACAACAAT
>PVIC010024268.1:0-25950 GCA_004025085.1 Thryonomys swinderianus | reverse complement strand
GACATTGTCATTCAGATGTATCTAACCTCCCCCAAATTAGTTTATACCCAAATATTATCAATGGAAATGGCATTTACATGTAAAGAAAATCTAAGGAGAAATTATAATTGGAAAACATGTGTCCAATAAAGATTACTCTAACCTACAGTACATTAACTAAAAATAATCAACAAAAAGGTTGATAAGATTTGGAACTTGTACTATTCACTGATTTTAGGGGACAAGGCTAGATTAATGGAAAATTTCATGGTAAGAATTTTCAGTTAGTCCTAAAGTTTTTAGAAGTAGGGTACAGAAAAGATACATTCCTAAGAATAAAAATGACATATTATCTTTATCCATTTCTCTTTTTTTATCTTAACTGAGCCTGATTTACCTTTCCTCCATTTTCTGCCTTTCAGATCTATTATTTTCTTGCACAGAAAGTTCTTTGCCTTTTCTAAGTTTCTTTCATTATTACCAATCAATAGGAAAAAAGGTTTGAGAGCAAAGAGGCAGCTTATATAGAAACTTCCAGGAACGCAGCAGACATCCTTCCCTTTCTTAGAGGTCCTTCTTCAACCGGAAGTCTGAAAATGAATAAAATAAATATGGATTGATTTTTTTCAATAGAGGTAGTGAAAACTTGAGACCTTTTCATTTTGGTCCTTATATCGCTCTCTTTATCCCTGGCTGCTCTCCACTCGCAGGGTAGGGTCTTGCGCATGATCTTTGCCCTAAACTCTTCCTCATCCTTCTCAAGAAAATCCATACAATGAAGACAGTCTCTGCTGACCTAGAGGAGTAATCCCCCCACTCCCAAGAATCATCCTGTAGCAAATATTCCCAAAGCTGGATGAACTCTAATTCCCTTGTTCCTACAGCCTTAAACAAAATTCACCACTTCGATAAGTTACACAGTCCTTCAGAGCTTTCTCATGCCTGGTACTTAGGAATATAGGTACCGCCTACAGTGCATTGGCTGAGTTTTCTGCCAAGTGCTGGTCTAAATACATTAGGTGCCCCTTGCAGTAATGTACCATCTCATGATGGCGGCGTGTTGGATAGTGGCCTCCACAGACATCAACGCTCTGTTTCCTGGAACCCATGAATAGCAAACGAGATTTTTGCTGTGGTGAGATGATCTTGAATCATCTAGTAGGCCCAAATGTAATAATGAGAGGAGAGAATGCAGGAGAATTCATACATAGGAGAAGAGAAGGTGCCCACAGTGAGAGAGGCTGGAGAGATGCAACCACCCGAATGCCAAGGAGTGGCAGCAGTACCACCACCTGGCAGATGCAGGCACCAGGTTCCCCCCAGAGCCTCCCAGGGTAGTGCGATCCTCCACACTCCTTGATTTTGCTCCAGTAAAATGATTCTGATCTCCACAGTGCTACAAATGTGTTTTAATATACTAAGTTTTCAGGTATCTGTCTCAGTAGCCATAAGAAACTTGAGAAGGGCCTGTTAAATGGCTAAACATTTCGAAGACTGGATGATTATGAAACAGACTATACACAGCTGAAGATTTGTTTTTACTTCACATTTTTATTTCCTCTCCCATTGATTCAGATGTACTGTTGTCTCAAAAAGGAGCTAATGAGCGCCGGAGATTTAGCTCAGTGGTTCCGGCGCCTGCCTCGCAAGCACAATGCCCTGAGTTCGATCCCGGTAACCACATACAATGCTGAGTGTGGTGACTCATGCCCATCAGCCAACAATACCACATACCACAGTGCCGGGCGTGGTGGCTCATGCCTGTCGTCCCAGCATTCAGAAGGCAGAGATAGGAGGATTGCTGAGTTCGAGGCTTGCCTGGGCTACATAGTGAGCTCAGGGCCAGCCTGAACTACAAAGCGAGACTCTGTCTCAAAACAAACAACAAAAAAAGGAGCTAATGATTTTGCTTTTCATTTATTGTAGAACGTGGGTCTACAAAATACATTTACACAACAAATACCGAGCATACAGACCTCCTACAAAAAGAGAAAGGATTAAGTTCTACTTTTAATACCAATATCTATCCCTTTGAGGCTAAGCAGAGGCTTGTCATCTCCTTTTAGTAGTGACACCTGGCAAATGCCTCGTGTATCTCTTCATGAGCTGTGTGTGTTTTTCCTTATCTTTTCCCTCCTGAGCAGTTATGGGCAGTGCTACATGTCCCTGAGTATGACTAGTAGTGAGGCACAGAGACCAGCTGACCACCCAGGACACACAGGGTGGATATATTAATCAGCATTCTGTTACTGTACTGAAATACCTGACATGGGCTACTTATAAAGAAGAGGAGGTTTAGATAGTTCAGTTTTGGAAGCTCAGTGTCTATGCTAGAACATGGTAGGGGTTTAACTTCTGGCAGCGTATCATGGTTGAAACACACATACATTGAAGAGTTTACATCGTCCAACAGCATGCCAGAGAAAGAGTCTAGAGTCCGACAATCCCGCCCAAGGGCATACACACATACCCTCAGTGACATAAGGACTTCCCGCTAAACCCGCCTCTTAAATGCTGAAGGTTCCTACCACTTCCAGGGCCCTGTGGGGACCAATCCTTTAATTACAGTGGCCCCTTGGAGGAAACAAGCCTCATTCAAACACAAGCAAGACAATAAAAATTCTGTTTTATGCACATTTTGAGGACTCGGTTGCTGCAGCATAGCTGATAGGGCGAAATAGGTTTCTCATCCCCAGGTAACCTCCTCAGTAGTTTACTCTAGAATCCTCAGACCTTCTCTCCGTTGGAAGAGTTGCGGTCGAAATTTCCTCCACAGAATCTCTTCAGATGCCCTTTCCTAGCGGGACCACCCCCCTGCCTGTCTAGCAGTTTCTCATACCACTCTTCGACCCCAGGGGTCGCCCTTCCCTCGTGACGCCCAGTCAGCCCCCCTGCAACAGTCCCTGCCGTCTGTGGCTGGGGGTCAACTTCAAACATGCTGCAGACAACACACAGGCCCCTGGGCAAAAGCCAGCGCAGCTCCCACCAGCAGATGAACTTCCCACCCCAACTTCTCTGCCAGGCAGCTGTGGCTCTTAGGTTCAATTTCTTTATCGTTTGCACCATGGTATTTTCTCTCCAGTTCAGTCACACAAGTCTCCTTCCAACCGTGAACCGTGCCATGTGCCTTTCATTTTCGCTGCTGTCTTTCACAGATTATTTATTATCTTGTTAGGTTTAATCCTAGTAATTGGATATCACCCAGCCCTGGTAATATTTTAAATTTCATTTGAAATATTAGGTAAAGCTTTTCTAGGTAATGTGTTTTTGCCTGGGTAGGAGAGAGCTGCTGTGCAGATCAAACCCTTGCTGGACTCGGAGTAATTTATCAGCCTTATGTGTGGACGGCCTCTCATTTCCTGTAATCACGGTACATAAAGGCATGATTCATCAGAGCTGCCACAAATTATCACTATGCTTAATTTATTCTGAATCTAATTCTCTATTTATGTATCCAAATGACAGATACTAAACACAAGGAAGAAAAAGGCCTACGTTCAATAAACTGAAATATGATTTGTTGTATACCTTGTGAAGTTTAGTGGCCTTTAGCTAAAGAGTCTATTTTTGATGGAACAAAAGGCTTAATTATTATAACCAGCACCATTTTAACATTATCCTCCCTTTGAAATATTGCAGTTAGAATTTTCAGTCTGAGCAATTACGTATTTGTAAAAAAAAAAAAAAAAGGCTACCTTTGAGGCTTGCGTTAAAGATGATAAAAATTAGCCATCAAAAGCCATTTCAGTTTTATGAAAAAAAGAAAACTGAGTGCAATGTTTCAGCCCAAAAGCTCAGATGATCTTTCGGGGAAATTAGTGATGTTGCTAATAGTGATTCTAATTTATAAGGCACTAGAAAGAGGCAATCAGAGGCAAAAAAAAGATAAATAACCCTTAAAATGGAACAATTAAATAAAGATCAGTTGTGACAGAAATCACAAGATAATGTTCCTAGACTCAGAAAGGCAATGTCTTTCCTTTGTTAATGAGAGATAATATACATTTATGAGATATAACTATTTACCCAGCAGTCATGTACTTTCTGCAGATATAAAACGAATGCATTCCCAGATGGACTTCTGTTCAAAAGGGCAGCTGCTTGGGTAATAATGTCTCATTTCTCCAGGTATGACTGTGATAATCTTTCAACTCTCCACCATTTTCTTTTTCAAAATTAAACTGCACATAGAAACCATGTGCATCAAAGCTCAACCTAGTGCAATATATTTTTATTTGGTACAGATATTAAACTCCCTGTTTATTTACATATATAGCTGAATGTAAATGGGAGAGGAAAGAAATGTCACAAGGAGTTCTCTCAGTGCAGTCCATAATACTTAGGCCTGCCTTTCAGACCTTATGAAATGAATAATAGATATTGTGAATTTAACAGATGTTGAATGTGCTGCTGTTACTTCATTTACATATACAGATTAGAGTGTTTCACTTTGTGATGCACGGGCTTGATCTCTTAATTTTGATGGTCTCAAACTGTTTTTATTAGGTCTACAAGAAAAAAAAGTCAATTATTTCACAAAGAAATTCTTTCACATAATATGCCTCTATTCATTCCCAGGATGAATTTTAAATGTATATATTGCTTTATTTTCTGTCCCATTATAGGAACTCCAAATGATAGTGTTAGAGCTTTCTTGATTCATATTGCTTTAAAATTCATGCAAATAGGCATAAATACTGGTTTTGTACTTTTGTTTAGCATTTTCATGAATATTTATTCACATGTAAGTAAATATTTCTCACTTTCAAATTTCTTTTCTTCTTCCGGAGAAATTAACAGGCCAAGAAACTGTAAGCAAAATGGAATTTCTAGACTCAGTCGCATTTACTTTATTGGAAAATAAAGATCATCATTGTTGTGTTAACTTCCTTTTCCAGGCTGTAATCACTGTGAGAAAAAGCACAAGGGCTTCCCCTGTAGCTCTGGACTCCAGACCTGCAGCTGGCATCTCGGGTCTGAGCAAACCTGGTGCCCCCCAAACCTGGCCCCACCAGTCCCTCCCTGACTGGTTCCCTGATAGGAGTCTTGAGGATGTCCATGTTTGCCTTGTTTTTTCTTATTCCTCAAAGCCTCTCGGTTCTTGCAGGTAAAAGGAAAATTTGTAAAGTGTGGGACTTCTCCCGGATACGCCTGGGTGCTCTTTTGTAAGACTCGGCACCCTTTCAGGTTTGGGCTGTCCACAAGAACACAGACTCAGTACCTGAGAAGTGGGTGGAAGCGATGCGAGAGTTTATGGCGCAGCTCTATCTAGCGCCTTCTCCAAATTACCCAGGCATTTTCTCTGTGATATCACATAGCTTTTCTTTTAGGAGAAACCCAAAATATAAAGAAAGAGGAACATAAAAGAGCGAATGGGAGCTAGGGAGCGAGGTCTTGTGCAAAGGGCAAGGGTCGGAGGTTAAATGAGGCCTTAGGCTGTGGGAATTATGAGAGAAAAATGAGCTGAAGTAGGAATGAGTATGTATGGGAAACAGAGTGGAATGAAGGATTCACTTATTAGGGAATAACAGGAAAAATAGTAGGGGAAAGATCGCAGAAGGCCTCACACGCCAAGTGCTTAGCTCTCATCTGTGTTCCACTCACACTGTGTTCCAGTGCTATGAGATCTTAACCGTGATCTGCACAAAATCGTTCGGAGGGCAAAGACATTTATAAAGTGATCTGCTTCTCCTTTAGATAGTCACGGTGGGACTTAGCACAGAACCAGCTCTACGAAATGCTTATGTAGATGTGCTAAGTATTGTTTAACCTAGGGTTTCTCACATTTAACCAAAGAGCCTTTACTTCCTCCAGAATACTTTCTGGCTTTAGCAAAACCACCATCTCAGGAACAAAGACGCTTTCGACTCAAATTTGAGTTTTGTAGGCGTTTAAGAAAGAAATTATTGCCCTATGTAGACCAGGATCTATAGAGTAGGGGATGTGTGTTGTTCTAGATCCATTTGGCATGCCAGCCACTTTTTTCTCTTAGGATTTTTGTTATAGAAAATTGGAATCTAAATATTAATAAATCAATCAATCTATCTATCTATCTATCTTGATGACAATTTTATGGCAAAACAATGGGTCTAGGTGCTAGGTGGAATATGCATACAGATGAGAATCAGCCACTGCCTATAATAAGCTTACTTCACCCCAAATTGGAGTGGTTATAAAAATTAATTTTCAGTTCCTGCTTTGCTGTTCACTTCTGTGTTATATTGCTGCCTTCTCTCTGGAAGGCTCTCTTGGGCACTACTATAATGTTGAAGATACTCCCAACTATTGCTGTTCCTCATCTAAAACCCTGTTAAGATCGAGTCACTGGCCTTCTTCCCGTACTGGTAGCTTTCTCTGGAGACTGTGCCCAGGATGGCCCTGGGGGATCAGAGGGATATGTTACCTCTAAGTCAGATCAATCTGTGGCAAATGAATGGCAAAGGGGATTGATGGACTCATTCCTTCTTACACTTAATAACCCAGTGATTTGCAGTTTCCATTTGAAGGGGAAAAGTCCATGTGGTCGGAATACTCCACATACGTCTGATAATTTTTCTGTGAAACAGATTTACTCCTCTGTCTTTGCTTCTTTTCTGGACCAGTGGGATTGCACATTATGTGTTTGATGTAAGACTATTTAAAATTATCTGAATTTAGGACTACTGCTCCTTCTTTCACAATTTATTATAAGAAAATTTGCATAAAATCAAGTTTAGGTGCAAGTTGATTCAGGTCATTTGTTTCTTTGAAATCAAATAAAACTTAGAAAAATACAAAACACCTGTTTCTTCTTTCTTTCTTTTCCTCTCCTCTTTCTCCTTCTTCTTCCTCTTTGCAGGGGGGTCAGTGTGGATGTAAAACTGGAAAAGAAGAAATCTGAGTCCCAGCCCTGTCACTCCCTACGTGACCTTGGCCAGGTGGCCACGTTCCTCTCAGTTTCCTTCTGGGTATGATGTGGATTAAAAAAAAACAGTGACTTTCTCATCTGCTTATTGTAAAATTTAAGCACAATAACATGTCAAAGGTGCTTGGTAAAATGTCTAACATAGAACAAGTACTCAATTAAATTCTAGACTAAAACATATTTTCTCAGTTCTTCAAGACTTCACATTGCTGTGCTGAGTCTTTCTTTTTTTTTTTTTTTTGAGACAGGGTCTCGCTTTGTAGTTCAGGCAAGCCTCCAACTCAGCAATCCTCCTGCCTCTGCCTCCTGAGTGTTGGGATGACAGGCGTGAGCCACCACGCCTGGCTGTGCTGAGTATTTCTTTTGTCACATTTACCCGAGAGAAGGGGCCAGACAGTGTATCCTTGGCTAACACAGAAATATTGAGAAGACTGAGCATGTTTCGTGTTTTAACCAGTAAAGTCTAGGCTGAGAACACCTTCACCTTCCTCTGCCATTACAGGCATAAATACCTGTCTCTTGCTTCTGTACTGCATAGCTACCTTAAAAAGTGTAGAATATCTAAAAATTCATTGTTTCATGCAGTTTTTCATGATTTTCAAAACTCTTTATCCTGGACTCTTTCAACCGGTGTTCCATCGAATAGCTGTCTGGCTATCCATGAAATCCCTGAAGCTTTATGTAACATTCTCTGTTTACATTTATTTTCTGGGGAGAAGTTTTATAGCTTTAATGAGATTCTCACTGTGGTCTTTGATCTGAAGATCAAAGGTAAAATTCTAAGCAGTATCAGAGGGATGAGAAACTTTTGAGAACTTTGGAATTTTGTGAGAATATAACTATTGCCAAGAACTTCACACTTCACAAAAATTTAAATCTTTTCTTTTTAGCTAAAATGAATGAAAAAACACTTTATAATATATATAATGCAAGAAAACTGCTTAATAAAATAAATAATCACATACTTGTGGCACTGATGAACCAGCTGCACTGAGGTGACAATTCTGAGGGAAGGAAGCCAATTCATTATAATATAACAGCACTTGACAATAGACGCTTAACAAACTAGATAATAAAACATAATCAGTAGAAACCTTTTAGATACTCAGTCTGAATTTTTACAAAAGAAGTACTCATTATTTAATGACTGTGCATCCTGTTCGATTAACTATTGTCACTCTCGCGGGAGAGGCAGCCGGACCCTCCCTCTTTGTAGGTGGACTTACGGTGCATGGACGCAACCCGGGAGGAAAGGCTCCTTTTTATCCTGCAAAAGCTCCAGGCTTATTTCCGGTGGTGGGGAACAGGTGGTCTGAGGTGGGGCTGGCAGAGGGTTTCATGGAGAGAACTGCTCTCCATGCCCTTCTTACTCCTTGAGGCTGTGTCAGAAAGTGTCACTCTCACCTCAAAGAGCGGTTAACATCCTTTCCATGAGCATCCACTGTCCTGATGGTCTTTCCATGATCAAACCCTCTGTAATACACGGAAGGTAAATGTAATCATCATAAGGGCTGATAGTACTCAAAGAAGCAATCCCTTATACTCTCTCGTTACCGTATTTCTCTAGATTGCAATACACATACCTGTTACCAGGTGTTGGTGCTGGAGTCTCCTTCTGGAAATGGTTTCTAGGTCCCTTCTGTCCTGAGAAAAGAGTTGACCAAGACAAGCACAAACCGTTTCACAATTTTATTAAAAGTAGGAAAAGAAACATATTCTGCAGAGCAAGTTTGGGCCAAGTAAAAGTAGTAAAAGAAGAGCAGCCTACTACGTGACGGTTGGCCCCCACGCAGGGAAGAATGAAGACCGTCCTTTTCTGTCACCCACTCTTCAGGCTGACTTCCTGTCTGGGTCATTCTATGCAAGCCTGCTTGAGTTCTCGTGAAAAGTTGACATGTAGGATTTGGGACCTATTTTGCACACATATTTTGAGGATCTCGACACGACTCCTTTCCCAGCTGGTTTTAGCCACACCCTATCTTTCTTTCTCATACTTATTGTTCAGAATCTAACATACTAGAAGTATTTGTTAATGGTGTAAGTCTTTCAAAAGGGGAACATTCTAGGTGACCTTTTGAAATGGGAATAGACATAATTCCCAAACCTGCTACATATCCAAAGTGTGAGTTCTCTAAAGTCAAAGGATGAATTCTACCAACAGTGGAGGTTAAGAATCAGAAAAATTTATTGAGTGTATTGATTTGGTCCTGAAGCAAGTTCTGTGAGGTTGTTTGTCCAGTTCTTAAATAGCTGTTGATGCTGAGAAAAAGATGTGATTATACTATGGACAGCTAAATTAGGTAAAAATATTATAGGCAGTCACACAGAGCAGGGCTCCCGTGGGAGTCAGGACTTGAAAAAACAATATAGCTATGGCTGGGAGCATAGCTGTTGAAGGCCTGGCCTCAAGATTAAGATGGAATAACTGGGCCTGTATTTATTTAATTTATCCCAAGGGATAAATTAAAAATTATATTATATAATTGGAACTCCTTGGTCCAATAAAGTCTAAACAGACATCACTTGCCAAGGTGTGTGATCAAGACCTCTTGATCCATCCCTTCCATGAAGGTCTTTGTTCTTTCTGTCCTGTGTAACCTACTTCCTCACAAGATCAGTATTACCTAAGCAAGTATACTTGTAATCTTATTGGCTGGTCATAGTTTTGACCCATGTTGTACTCACCTTGTGATTTTTCCTAACCACCCCCATAACTTTTGCTGTATAAAACTTCCTTTGAGCAGTGGGTTCATTGTAACTTACTTTTGAGGTCTCCTCCTGTCTCTCAGGAGCTGTCTGTCAAGAAAATTTTCCTACTCTTAACTTCTCTTTTCCTTAGAATTCATTTTTGGTTTGGAGAAACATGAACCCAGTATATCTGAAATCTAGCAGTGTGGGAGTTATTTTTATTCCCCCACATAACTAGTTTTCACGTTTTCCCTAAATAATCACAGTTTGATATCTCTAGAAGAGGCTATTTTTCAGTTATTCAGGAAGATTCCAGAAGAAACAGAGCAACATCAAAAGAGGTCATGTTATAACCAGGGACAAGAACTCAAGTATAGCAAATGAGTGAGTTGACTTATTTATCTGGTTCAACAGACTGGTTGGTGTTTTCTTTTCTGAAAAGAAATTTGAGATCACCCAGTGGTGTGCAGATTCTGAAGTCTGTGGTCCCTCTTACATGTGGCCTGGGTTTTACCCTAAAGAGGTGAACCAAATTTTCTATTCCCTGTATCTCAATGGCAACAGGAATAGTTAATAGGTTTTTATAATTGCCTTTTCACTTGGGTGTGAATTGGTCCTGGGGTCCACTGTTGTCAGTGGTGTGACAAAATACCCAACACATGTAAGGTAAAGTAGGAAATGTTTATCTAACAGTTTATAGAGATTTCAGTTCACAGTTAGCTGGCTTCAAGGCAGGATGGTATGGCAGAGGGCCACTGCAGAGGAGAAACAGTTCATGGCAAAGCAGTGTGGGAATAAGGCAGCCAGCAAGCCTCAAGGGACAATTACCCCAAAGTAGCACTCCTTCTGTTCCTTATATATGGCCTCCAGACTTCCTGACCTGAGGGAAGGCAGTACTCACACCCAGACTGGGGCATCCTTAGATCTATCCAGCACTATACCAAACAGATTAGTGAACTAATTTAGTAATCATACACCCTTGATCAGACCAGCACATGCTGTGCTGAAGCCCACCTTATGAGGCTTTGGGTTACATGTAGACAGGAGCCATAATAACTCTTTCTCCAGGTCTTTCAAGACATTACTAGGATGGGCATTGGACTGACAATTATTATTAGTGCCTGTGAGTGGAAAAATCTTACTTCATAGCTGGAGGGCCTGCTGGAAAGTTCCCAGATGTGTCCCATGTTGAAAGAGCTGAAAAGTTCATTATCAGACCCAGAGCTGACTTGAGATGACTTAGAAGATGCCCTTTATTTCCTGAGGATTCTTATGGGGAGGCCAGTGAGGAGATGGCTTATGGGAAGGAGAAGCCAACAGGAGGGAGTATCCTCAGCAGAGCCATCTCCTGGGGAGGATTAATTCTAGGACAAAGATCAGGCTTTGGAAGAGTGCCTAAAGGCTTGGATGTGAGCCCTCTACTTTTCCTGTTTCTTACAATAAATAAATAAATAAATAACTGAAACACACTGGCCACGCAGTGGCCATATTATATTTTCCCCAAATGGATTCATTGGCCATTTTTTATTACACAAATATATAAAATGATCTCCCTGGAGGACCTTTGCGTAGAACTGTTCCTTATGGGTAAGAAGGCACCCAAGCAGAGAATCAGAATAAACAGGCATTTTTCCATGGTCGGGCTGTAGGTAGAAAGAGCAGAAATTAGGTCATGGGATCCTCACAAGGTGGTCCATGGGCTCACACCAACCCGTTCATGGGCTACCCCAGGGTCTCTCCCTGAGGATCCTAAGCCTTTCGGTCCCAGGGTGTGACCAGGGTATGAGGTCCTACATCCCTCCTCATGTCTAAATGGTCCAGGCCATGCTGCCAAACGCTCCACACAAAAAGCAGTAACATGAGAAGGACAGGCCCATGTGCTCTGGTCATCCTGGAAGTTTCAAGGAAGCCACCTGGAGGATCCTTTCCAGGCCCAGGAGTCCCTCCTACAGCCCCTGGTTCTCTCCCTTTGTCCCACTACATCTATTGTTCTTCTTGTACTTCCTACTCATTTCTGTATTAGCTGTCTTTATATCTTCTACACAACCTCAGTATGGCCTTCGTAGTTTCCCAAATTATTATGTCACACATAGTTCTGAGACAGGAGGTTAGGGTGTGGCAAAGCTGGCTGGGGAGGTAAGTATGACTTCGATTTTTTTTTTTTTTGATACAGGGTCTTGCTTTGTAGGTCAGGCTGGCCCTGAGCTCGCTATGTAGCCCATGCTAGCCTAGAACTCACTGCAGTTCTCCTGCCTCTGCCTCCCAAGTTCTGGGATTACAGGGGTGAGCCACCATGCCCAGCACTGTGGTGTGTGGTTACCGAGGATCAAACTCTGGACTTTGTGCTTGGGAGGCCGATACTGGAACCACTGAGCTAAATCCCCGGCCCTCTCATTGTTTTCTGAGAGGTTGTCTTTCTTCAACCCAGCCCGTGAGCCACAGACCCTAAGGCAGGTGGAGAGGACAGGATCCCCACCCACTAGGGTGTGCAGCCCCTTCCAGCTGGGGGAAGCTGTCGGGGACAGAGACCTCCATGTGTTCAGAACCCGGAAGGAGCTGTCTCACCGTTCCGTAAACCAGGTTATTTAACCACTGGCGCCTTAGCGTGCCCCACTGTGGGGATGGTCATACCTGCTCAAAGAGGAGTAAGTAACTGTGAAAGTCCCAGTGGCACACTGAGTCTTCAGTGTCCTTTGGAGAGAAATGTATTTATATATGTGTGTACATATGTACACACACACTTAGAAATGTAAATATTTATATGTAAAATATATCCACAGTACATATACATATATACAGGTGCACTTAAAACAAATATACATAGATATGTATAGATATTGATCTGTAAAACTTTTAAAGATATATTTACTTTTGGGTTTTTGAGACGGGGTCTCATAGTGCAGTTCTGGCTGGCCATGAGCTCAGAGTGATCGTCCTGCCTCGGCCTCCCAAATGCTGAGATGACAGTCATGCAGCGCCATGCCGGCAAGATTTAAAGAGACAAATATATAGCTTTAAAGACAGAAACAACAATGGAAAGAAAGATACAGGTTAACAGCCACCTCATGGTCTCACCCTCAACAGCTATCCTAAACATTCAGTCACAAGGATAAAATCACCGTGAAAAGCACAGAAGATTTTTTTTTTTTAATTTGGTATAATCCAGTCCTCAAAAAAAAAAAAAAAAAAAAAGCACACAGGGCGCTGCACACTGAGTTACAAATAAAAGGCCCACGGCTGAATTTCCTGATGCAGAGAACTGGCTGCGAGAAGTGACTGGCCAAAAAATAGTCCAAACAAGGTTCGTGCTCTCTCGTTCCCTGCAAACAACAGCAACAAAGCTGCGCACGTACTGCGCTCTTTCTGCTCATTGTCTCCTAGTGATCAGATATCACCGCGCACTGCGCTGAGCTCTCCGTAAAACGCAATCCCGTTCCGCCCCACAGGGATCCACGAGCTAAGCATGGTAAACACTCTTATTTACAGTCGTGAGGCGAGGCTGGGCTGAGCACCCCCGAGGCGCCCGGTGCCTAGTGAGCAGCGAGGGGCTGATTTCCTGTCGTCTTGGCGGCCTGAGCACTCCCATCCCTGGGGTGCAGCGTGTGAAGTTTCCAGGGCCGAGACACGAGCGGATGAACGGGGAGAGAAGCGGCCTCACTTCGGCCACACGATCTGGCCTCTTTTCTTTTCTTTTTTTTTAGACAGGGTCTTGCTTTGTAGTTCAGGCTGGCCCTGAGCTCACTATGGAGCCCAGGCAAGCCTGGAACTCAGCAATCCTCCTGCCTCTGCCTCCCGAGTGCTGGGATGACAGGCGTGAGCCACCACGCCCGGCACTGTGATATGTGATATTGATGGCTGGTGGGCGTGAGTCACCACGCCCAGCATTATATGTGGTTACCGGGGATCGAACTCAGGATCTTGCCCTTGCGAGGCAGGAGCCGGAACCCCTGAGCTAACCCTCCGGCCCGCGATCTGGCTTAACAGACACTGCAGTATTTTTAGTCAGGACGTTAACTTTGGGCATCCTTAGGGTTGTAGGGATAAATGTCCCTCCGACGTCCCATGTGCTCACAGTGGGTTGTGGGAGGGGAACGCTGGGCAGCCCTAGGATGGGTTTTCACCTGGGTGTGACCTGGACAGCTACAGCTCGGGGAGAAGGGGCGGGCCCCGTGGGCGTGGCCGGAAGGAGACCTTGGGGGCCCGTGGGCGTGGCCGGAAGGAGCCCTATCCCGCGCCGCCCTCCCCTCACCCTGCCGTTTCCTGCGTGCCTGGCTGGTGGCGAGTCTGTCCGCCTTTCTGTCCTGCTTTGCAGCCACGGACGACGGACTGCAGCCTCTACAAACTGTGAGTCAAAATACACTTTGCCTTCAGGAGCTTGTAGATGTTGGGATTTTCTCCCACCCACTCAGGAAGGCCCTCAGACGACCACCTGACGCAGCATAGCGTAAAAAAGTAATTTTTCAACTACAGATGCTTTTATACGATCCTGACAAGGTCACATTTTCCCCTTCCCCATCAGTCTGTTTTGGATTTATATTAGCTTTGTGCTGAAAATTGAAATAGGAATATTAGAACTCAGTTGGGGGGCACACTAATTTAATTAAATATTAAGAGCCAGCTGGTTTTATGTTAGGTGGGCAAATTAGAGAATTAACGATTTTTACACTCTCGGTGCTGTCAGGCTACAAGAACATGAAGAATAGCTCATTCATAGCCGCTTACAAAAGGTGAGACTGAAAAATTAGGTCTGTTTTATTAAACTCTTTTCATCTGGAGTCCTTGGCACATAGGTGGCTAACTTGTTTATAAAACGGCCCGAAACACATCCTGCTAAACGAGGTACAGTTAATGACAGTGACATGCGAGCTGTAAGTGACCTTCAGCCCCTCAGGGTCATCCAGTGTTGGAGAGGCTCCCTCCATCTCTTGGTCCCTCGGACACACGCACGCACGCGTGCACACAAATCCACCCATCCATAGAGAGCACAGGGCACTAGACGCTCAGCTTTCTGGCCAGCGTCCTCGGAATGCACCAAGATGAACGATTATCTTTCTTCTTCTAGATCTTTTTTTTTTTTTTCTTTGCTTCTTTACTTTCTACACTGGAAAACTGAGACAGGTTTTGTGAGATGCTGTGTGTTGAAGGGAAGACGCTGTAGATAGAGCTCCGGCCCTGGCACCTACCTGTGCCTCTGTGACACGAACGGGTTAGACGCTGTCTCTGCCTCCAAACACAGGGTGCTGAGCGGCTCTGTTATATACAGCTGCTTAACAGGCCACCTCACAGCTTTGTGGCTTCAAACAACAGCCATTTTCTGGGCTGATTGTGCAGTTTCTGTTGGGCTTCGCTGAGCCGGTCTTGGGCTCAGCCTCCCAGTAATCCCTTCTGAGGCTTCATCAGCTGCAGGCCATCTGGCGTTTGGCGTGGGGAGGACACGGGCGCGGCAGGAACTCTCTCCACGTGATCCCGGGGCACTGTGGTATGTGGTTACTGGGTATCGAATTTGGGACCTTGTGCTCGCAAGGCGGATGCCAGAACCACTGAACTAAATATCCAGCCCAAGATATTTCCTTTTAAAAAGAGAATTTTTTAGGTCCTTAATAGTCTGTGATAGTCAACTTGGAAAGTGTGAGTAAAGATGGTAGAAAAAAATCAGAGTCCAGAAGTTAAGGAGAAGGCACCAGGATGAGCCCATCAGGCAGAGAATCTTCTAGACAACCTATTTCTATCCCGGAAGTGCACTCTTCACCTACCTCTAAGGGGCTCCATCCCAAGCTTCATCTTTTCTGCTAGAGATGTATTCTTCGTCATCATAATATTAGTAGGCTCAGTAACCATGTCATTCATACATAGGTAGGTTTAGGAGAGATTTCATTGTGGCTTGTTATGTCACCTTCCAACTGTGGTGGTGAATATCACTGTTGTCTTGTGGATACTGGTTTGCTAAGGCAGCTATAATATAGTACCAAAATCTATGTGGCTTAAACGATAGTCACTTACTATCTCACAGTTCTGGAGTCTAGAAGTCAAAAATCAAGGTGTTAGGGCTGCTTCTGTGTGGGGCCTATAAGAAAGAACCTGTTCCATGTTTTTCTCTTAACTTCTGGTGGTTTTTCTGGGAATTGTTGGTATCGCTGGCCTTACAGAAGAATATTTTCCTTCATCTTTAAATTATATTCTCCCTGTGTGCTTGCCTGTTTCTAGCATCCTTTAAATGACTCCAGTTATATCCAGTTAGGGCAGACATTAATGACCTCCATGTAACCTATTGCCTTTGTAAGGAGAATTCAGATGTAGCCACTGGGGTGGCTACAGTGAAGACAACAGTGATATTCACCACCACAGCTGGAAGGTGACACAAGTCACAGTGAAATCTCTCCTAAACCTACCTGTGTGCTGGGGTATTGGGAGTTAGGTCATGAATACAGGAAGTGGAGACACAAGTTGACCTTAACATTGCTTAAGCTGACTTGGACTGAGTTTTCTTATCTTTACAGCTCAAAGCACCTTTAAAAGTAATTTATCAAATAAAATAACAAGGAAACTAAGGGCCACGGGGAAAGCATATGTCTTTCTCCTCTTGGGACCAAGTCACTTCTTCTAAAATGAGAACTTTTAGGTTGAACTCAAGACAACGGAAATATGCAGAGTCAGAACAGACTGCCACTTGGGAAAATGTTGCAACTTCTAAATCCTTGGCAGAATTATGGGGCCAACCATAAATAGCCAAAAGGGGAAAACATCCATGACGCAAGTTGGGATCCAGTGTTCCATGGCAGGACACAGCCCAAAGTGTAGACCGGTGCCCCAAATGGAATCACAGTGTGTTATGAGTAAGGAATGATTTCTTACTGCAGGATTCTTTTTTGAAGCAAGGTTGAAAATACTTCTGCTCTGAATGATAAATGATGTGCTCACTCTTATGTTGCTAGATGTGAATAAAGTAGACATCCTTTTGTAAGACACACCATGAGCCCCAACACTTTTGTACACCTGGCAATGTATGGCTATCTTGGGGAGAAAAAAGTATGAGCAGTGTAAGAGCCAATGTCCTGTTTGAAAGAGAAAGGACAAAGTGGGAACACAAAAGCACACTGAATCTTACAGTGCTATCTCGTTTAATCAGGTAACAAAGTGGCAGCAAGGATAATTAGATATCATCTTTCTTGATAGCAGAATAGGATTTGGTTGAGCAGGTTCAAGTTTTCTAGATGAGCACCTGCTGAGTGCTCCATAAGGAAGAGCCTGTTAGTTGTAAAGCTAAAGTATACTTTATAGAAAGGAGGAGACGCTGTCTCCGGTGGGACTGTCCCAAGGCAGCAGTGAATGAAGCCATGTGGTGCCAGTTGTGCTTTTAGCCTTCGGGAGGCACCTGCAGGCATTTAAATAAGATCAGCACAGAAGGACTTTCAGAGGTGGAAAGGATGCCAGTGATCCCGAAAAAGCTTAAACGGAATGTCCCATGGGTTTGGGGAAGAAATCGCTGATCCGTTATTGGGGACTCTTTCTGGGGGTTCTCGGCGGGAAAACAGGCTGCTAACTTGGCTAGATTCCGGTCTGGGAGGCGGTTTCCAAGAAGGTGGGCATAGGGCATAGGAGAAGGGCCGCCCACCGAGAAGACGGGAGGCTCCCTGGGCGCAGAAGGCGGGAGGAGGGCAGAGCCAGCACAGGGCACGTCCTCCCGCGTCGTCAGGGTGGGTTCTGCTGCAGCGCTTGTCCTCGGATGTCAGATGTAGATGCTGTGGCCTTGGAGTGTAGACGGCCCAGCGATTCCCCGGGCCGCGCTGTCTTCGCCTGAAGTGGGGTTGCGTCCTGGTCCCCTGGCTCTGAGCCTGCCGGCTCCCTGGACTGGGCGAGAGGGGCCCGGCTTCCGGCTCTGCAGCCTGCGGCCCCTGCAGCTGGACCCCGGAGCGCCAGCTGTGAGAGCACCGGCTGTTTCCTGGTTCGGGCCGCTGTAACAAACGGCTGTCGTCTGGATGACGTCAACAAGAAACGTTTACTTCCCATAGCTCTGGGGGCCAGAAGGCAACGCGGAAGTGCTGGCACGTCGGACGCTTCCTATCAGGGCGCTGGTTCCCCTCGCCGTTTGCCTGACCCAGTCGCCTCTCCAAGGCCCCACGTCCTCCTCCTGTCCTGCTGGAGGGTAGGGTGCTTTCACCCTAGGCACTGGGGGGACGCAGACCTCACATCTATCCGTCGCCGAGGCCACTGCGTGATCCCCAACATTCCCGCCACGCCTGCCTCTTAGCGCAGCGTTCGCCACCGTCGAGCGGCGTCCTGTAAGGGGACGGGCGGAGCCTTTGCAGAGATTGCCCCGAGCACCGCACGTCAGGGCCTTGAGACTGCCTTTCCGGACTAGACAGAAGTACTGACGGAGAGAATGAGATGTGTCGTGCCTCCTCCCTGCCGCCCCTCTCGGCTCCCCTGCCCGCCCACTGCCCGCCGTTTCTCCCTCCCGCCGTCTTCTCTCCGGCTCTGTTTTTTCTCAAAAGACCGGAGGCCTGCTGCATACTAAGGAGGCGGTTCTCGGCCCCACCTCGTTCACTTACTTCCCGGCAGCTGACGCAACTTTCCAGCACGTAGCCGGCACGTCACGCAGGGAAGCCGTGGGTCCGCCTGACCGCTCGGGCCCGTGCTTAGCAGCCAGGGAGGCGCCCCGGGCTTGGCCGCCTTCCCTTCTCGTCGCCTGCTTCTCTGCTTACCAAGGGTTGACGGAAGTGCTCATTTCCTCCCGAAGGACACCGGGCCGACGGGATCCTTAGCAATCTTTCAGCAGAAAACCTGCGGCAGCCTTGTCTTACTCGCAGATGTTCTGTGTCTGAGACTGGGGCGAAGCAGCTCATTAACTCCCCCTCGCGCAACGCTCGTGGGCTGCGGCGTCAGGGAGCTTGGGGAGCCCAGGGCAGGGCGTGGGAGCGAGAAAAGGGGCATGAGCGCAGTTTGCGTAGCCGGGTCATGTGCCGCGAGCTCTTTGGACCAGGCACCTAGCTTGCTCTATTGCTAGGTTATATAATAGGTGCTCATTAAATCTAGGTTGCTTTGTCTTGTGAATGAGTGTGATCCTGGGAGAAGGAAAGATAAAGTACATGTAAGAATCATCTTAGTGAACACCTAAATTATGTGATTGTTACCGAGAAAATAAACTTTTAAAATGTCTTCTGAGGATGATTAAACTGTGATGTGGGATAGTCAGGAAAGGGGAATTTGCCAAAGGTTACCCAGAAAGAAGATATTCTTTAGGGGATAGCGAGAAGGGATGTTGTTGAAAGTCAAATGAAGTGAGTTTGGAGGACTTTAAAGATTTTAAAACTTAAGAATAAAGGATCTGCGATGGGGAATTCTTGGTTGGAATTCTGGCTTAGCCATTTGTTTGACGTCTTATGAAACTTAATTACTTCTTTGGGGATAAATTTGCCTTACAGGATTGCTGACAGGACTGGAAGGAAATAAAATGAGAGAATTTAGCCTAGTGCCCAGAATATAATAGTTAATGAAATGTGAATATTATTTTTGTAACCACATATAATGCTGGACATGGAGACACGCCCACCAACAATCAACACCGCATACCACAATGCCGGACGTGGTGGCTCACGCCTGTCATCCCAGCACTCGGGAGGCAGAGACAGGAGGATTGCTAAGTTCGTGGCGGCTTGCCTGGGCACCATAGTGAGCTCAGGGCCAGCCTGAACTACAAAGCGAGACCCTGTCTCAAAAGCAAAAAAAACCAAAAAACAAAAAACAAAAACCGTTTTTATTAGGGGCAAAATAAGGCAAACGGAAGTACAAAAGATAGGAGGAGAAAGCCTCTAATAATTGTGTTTTTCTTTTAATTTGCATCCAGTAAAATTCACTGTTGAACTGTTCTGTAAATTTAAATAAATGGGTGGAGCTCTGTAATCACTGTCACAGAACCCTCTAAGTTTCCTTGTGCTGCCTCTGCACAATCTGCATTTCCTACAACTCCTAATCTCAAGCAAATGGAAGTTTTCCTGTCTGTTTTGTGTTGCTTTTTCAAAATGAAAACATGTAGGAGCCAGAGATTTAGCTCAGTGGTTCTGGCACCTGTGTAGCAAGCACAAGGTCCTGAGTTCGATCCCCGATAACCACACACCCCAATACCAGATGAGGTGACTCACACCCACCAGCAATCAGTACCACTCACCACAATACCGGGGTGTGATGGTTCACCCCCATCATCCCAGCACTCGGGAGGCAGAGGCAGGAGGATTGCTGAGTTTGAGGCTTGCCTGGGCTACATAGTGAGCTCAGGGCCAGCCTGAACTACAAAATGAGACCCTGTCTCACAAAAAAAAAAAAAAAAAAAAGGAGGAGGTGACGTGTGAGCCTGACTCATTGTAAATGGGGTATTTGTGATTTGTCTGTGTTGGTATCATTTTATCTTTAGTATTGATGAACAGTTTGTTTATCCCTTCACCAATGGAAGGATTTCTGGGTTCTCAGTTTTAAATGATTGTACACAAAGCTGTTAAAGACATTTGTATACAGGTTTTGGTGTGAATATAATTTTCTTTGAGGATGAATACCTCCATGAAATTACTATACCTCAGAGTGAAATTATTATTATTATTATTATTATTTTGTGCCTGGAATTGTACTGAAGCCCTCACATGGTAGTAAAGGTTCAACTAAGACAGTGTCAGACGCAAAAGGAAGAAGTTTCATGAATTCTTCATTATCCTAGGTTGGGCAAAGAATTTTTAGATTTGACTGCAAAATCATCACCCATTATAGAACTGATTGAATTGATCCTAAAAATGGTGCTCTCAGTCCATTCAGATGGCTATGTAACAGAGTGTCCTAAATTAAGGTCAGAGTCCACTTTTAAACAACAGAAACAGATTTCTCACCCTCACCACTCATTCCACTCCTGTGGGCTCTGCTTCTCCCCAGCAGTGCTCAGTATTCCAACTGCTTTCTGTCCTTGTTAGCATTCGGAATTGTGTTTTTGTTTCTGTTAACCTTTCAAATAGATGTCTCCTGTATTTATTCCTTTGCGGTTTTAATCTGTGTTTCTAATAACTAATTATGTTAATCATCTTTGCATGCCTTTAATTATTATCCCCATATTACTTTGGTGACATATCTGTTTGAATAATTTCTATTTCTACAACTAAGTTTACCTATTCTTGAGACTACTTTATGTATTTCGCTCATCAGTCCTTCTTAGACATGTGAATTGCAAAAACTTGCCTTCCGTCAGTGGCTTGTCTTTTCGTTCCCACACAAAGCCTACTGTGGTCTGAGATCTTGTGCCCCCCAGATTCCTCCATTGCAATCTGGTCCCCAGTGCAAGGGGCTTGGAAGAGAGTGACGGTGAAAAGCAGAGCCCACAGGAGTGGGATTACTGATGTTGTAAAGAGACCTCAGGTGACCTGTCCCCTGTCAGGTGAGGGTGAGAAATCTGTTTCTGTTGTTTAAAAGCGGACTCTGACCTTAATTTTGGACATTCTGTTACATAGCCATCTGAATGGACTGAGAGCACCATTTTTATGATCAATTCAATCAGTTCTATAATGGGTCATGATTTTGCAGTCAAATCTAAAAATTCTTTGCCCAACCTAGGATAATGAAGAATTCATGAAACTTTCTTTTATGAGTTAAGAGTTTTATTTTAGGTCTGTGGTCCATTAGGAATTACTATGAGATGTGGAATGCAGGTTGAAGTTTCTTTTATGCAAATGCTGCCTTATTGTCCTAATATTCATTTAAAGCCTTTTTATTCATTTTTTTCTGTGCATGTTTCAAATATGCTAAAAATTAGCCATATGTAAGTGGATTCACTTCTATACTGATTTTTTCCATTATCTATGTATAAATTCCTTGATCTGTACCACACTATTTTTATTACTGTAACTTTACAGAAGGTCTTCAGCTAACATCAGTCTTCCAACATTCAGAATTCTTTAAGCCTACTTAACATGATTTGCATTTTGATAAAATTAAAAAAAATAGCTTGCCAATGATTACACAAATTCTTCTGGGAGTTTGGGATTGCATTGACTTTGTAGGGTAATTTTGACAGAACTGACATTGTCAGAGTGTTGAATCTTATCAAAACCATAGCATTTATCTCCATTTATTTTATCAGTGTTTTATAACGTTTAGCCGAATAAATCTTGAGTATATTTTGTTACAGTCAAACCTATTGTTTTCTTGACTCTGTTTTATAATCTTAATTGTTCATTGCTATGTAGTAGTAAAATACACTTCCCTTTTTAATGTGAACTTTGAACCCTATAACCTTTGTGAAGTCAGTGATTCAATAAGACTTTTTATAGTTTTTGAAAAAGAACCTTGTGCATAGACAGTTGTATCAGCTACGAATGAGAGAGTTTTGTTTTTCTTTCTGCCTGTAGTTGTTAATTTCCTTATGTTACCCTACTGCTCTGGCTAGCACTTCCTGTATGGCAGTGAATAGACATTTTAAGAAGGGTCATCCTGGTTTCATTGCAGTCTTAGGAAGAAAACATCTTGACTTTCACCATGCTACAATGTTCTGTGTATCTGATGTGTGTATTCTTTATTAAGATATGGAAGTTTCCTATTATTCTGAGATTCTGGGCAGGGTTTATATTTTAATTATAAATACATGTGGCATATTTTCTTAATTTTTTTGGATATATTGAGATAATTTTAAATTTATTAATTTCTGAATTATGTTTTAAGAGTAGAAGCTTATTGAGATAGAAAATTTCTGCAGAAGAGGGACAGAAGTGGGATCTGAAAGGGGGTGACTCACCCACCTTGCTTCTCAGGGTGGAGAAGCAAAGCCATGAGGTGAGTTGGTGGGACAAAATATAGAGGGTCTGTCTAAAGGCCTTTGATAGGTTTCAGGAATCGTTATCTTGGGTAGGTGCTGTGAGTCTGGAGGAGGCAAAGCCAGACAGTTATGAATACATAGGCCAAAAGTAAAGTCAGCAGGATTGCTATGAACATAGTCAAGAACTATTTCTGCCAGGCGGAGCCAGTAAGCTCCCACAGAGAGGATAGGAGAAGGTCCAGGGTGCTTCAGAACCTGATGTAGCATTAGTCCGTCATCTGATGTCTTAAATGGCATTTGAATTTTTTTTTTTTTTTGAGACAGGGTCTCGCTTTGTAGTTCAGGCTGGCCCTGAGCTCACTAGGTAGCGTAGGCAAGTCTCAAACACAGAGCAGTCCTCCTGTCTCTGCCTCCCGAGGGGAGTGCTGGAATTATAGGCATTGTGATATGTGGTACTGATTGCTGGTGGGTGGGGGTCACCACGCCTGCACCCAATATTATTGTATGTGGTTACGGGGGATCAAACTAGGGATCTTGTGCTTCCTAGGCAGGAGCCAGAACCACTGAGCTAATTCTCCAGCTTGTCAGTTGACATATTAACAGATGGGTCAGGAATGTACACATAATATTCAGCTTTTACAGTGGCACAAGTGCCCCTTTGTGCTGCAGTTAAAATGTCTAATGCCATCTGATTCTGGAGAATGGCTTGTCTTGTTAATTTTACTTCCTCATTCAAGGTAGAGAGACCAATTGCAGTGTGGTTCAGGGTGTGCTGAGTATAATTAAATAAAGCCTCAATATGCTGCATGACATCTTCTAACCCGAGAAGGGGATAAAAATGGAAGCCAAGTGATCATACCAGTCATACAGACTCCTAGACCATCGATGTTGTAGACTTGGTAAATTGCAGGCCTGTCGAGGGATTTGACACTCCTGCTTTGTAAACCATGCAAATCCCAGCATGCATCTCCCTGTTTCCCCAGGGCCACAGATCGGGTTCACAGGAGAAATGAGCCGCTGGGGGCTCCCCGTCTGATTCCAGGGCACCTAAATCAATTTGTTGGAAATCAGTCCTCAGCCTGTAAGGTTATATTATGTGTCTGTGCTGTTTGGGGAGTGTCCACCCCAAATATCTAGTTGAGTTAGGCCAGTGAGACTAGGAGTGATTTTTCTTTTCTCATCATAAGTGGGCTTTTCTGCTAAGGTGCCCTGTAGTCGGGGTTAGCCATATATAGTCATCTTCTATTTGAAAATAGTCATCTTGATATCTGTGGTTATTGTTTCTCATGATTGAACCTTCAGCTCCACTTAATAGGGGTTTTTGTTAGAGCCCCGAGAGAGAGAGGCTTCAGTGGCATTATTAGAGAAAAATTTGATTATGCCCAGGATCATTAAGGGTGTAGTTTATTGGCCACTCAGTTACCTTGTAATGGTGGCTGACCTGTGAACTACTGAGCTTTTTCATGTCGCATCAATATAATCTTGTAGCTTCTTCCAATCATCTCCTTGAAGAGGGATGCCCCCCAAGGAAGTCCTGATGTACTTGACAAGGAGAACAAGCCACATATCCGGCAAGATATGTGCCTTAATGACTCTGCATATTCCTATGCCTGCCTGAGAAAGGGGTTGCATTCCCTTTTAAGGGGTAGAGTAATTAATAACAATGCTAAGAGCACCACTTTTAGGTCACTTACCTGAAGACTTTGTTTTCCTTTTAAACAAGAATTTCAAGTCTTGTTGGGTTCACAGGAGGACTCTGGTGGCTGCTGCCAGGTGTGGTGTATTCACGAATCCAGGTCTGCTCCTTACACCGCTGATGAGGTGGACAGGGCCAGAGTGTTGTACAGGCCTCCCCAAGTGGTCCTGAGATACTTCGCCAACCGCGTGTCAGTATCCTTTACAGTGAATAACCCCCACTTCAGAGGGTGTGTAGACACATGGTAAAAGTTCATCTATTTCCTGAAAGCGTGAGGACTGTCTGAGTCCTTGGGGAAGCACAGTCCATGTCAGAGGAGAGGCCTGGTCATGAGGGTTTTCAAAGGCAAAAAGCAACTGTAATATCTGTCTTTTGTATTGGCTCCAGATGGTAAGTAGGCCATGCACGGGTGCAGAGATACATTAAACTGCTTTTTCAGTACATGAGGGTCAAACATTTCCAAATGTTTAAGAATACATTCCAGGGCTAGAGATTTAGCTCAGTGGTCCTGGTACCTGCATAGCAAGTTCAGGGTCCTGAGTTCGATCCTGGTAACCACATACAACAATACTGGGTGTGATGACTCACATCCACCAGCAATCAGTACCACATAGCACAGTACCGTGTGTGATGGCTCACGCCTGTCATCCCAGCACTGGGAGGCAGAGGCAGGAGGACTGTTGAATTTGAGGCTTGCCCGAACTATATAGTGAGCTCAGGGCCAGCCTGAACTACAAAGCAAGATCCTGTCTCAAAACAAAACAAAGTAAAGCAAAACAAAACAAAACATTCCAAAGGAATAAGAGGCTCAGATATGGAATTACCCATCTCTCTCTCCAGTAATCTTGGTGGGCCCTCCAGAGTGATGTAGGAGGAAGATGCAATCCCCAAACCTGCTCGCTGTCTGAAGCATGAGTTAATGTTCTCTCAAATGAAGGAGTAAATTCTAGGAACAGTGGAGATTAAAAGTAGGAAAAATTTGCCGGGCGTGGTGGCTCACGCCTGTAATCCCAGCACTCGGGAGGCAGAGACAGGAGGATTGCTGAGTTCGAGGCTTGCCTGGGCTACATAGTAAGCTCAGAGCCAGCCTGAACTACAAAGCGAGACCCTGTCTCAAAAAAGCAAACAAACAAACAAAAAAAGAGTAGGAAAAGTTTATTATAGAGAAAGAAAGCTCCTGCATAAGAGGGACAGAAGTGGGACCTGAAAACGGGTGACACCTGAATTACGTTGATTTTTAAGTATTGAGTCAGCTTTGCATTCCTAGATCAAACTCACTTTGTTAGAATATTCTTTTTATGTAACAGTGGATTGTGTTCTCCTAACGTTTTGTTAAGGATTTTTTATACCTTTTCTCATGAAGGATATTGGCCTGTTGACTATTCAATTATCTTGTTCTTAAAGGGTTTTGATAGTGTCTTATTCAGAGGATTCATCCATTTTATATGTTGAACTTAATAGGTATGGAATGTTTTTTTTAATCTTTTCAATATTGTAACTATAAAGAAATATCTTCTTCAATTTCTAATATTGGTAATTTGTATATCCTTTGGTGTTTTCTTTTTTTACCACTCCAGAAAATGATTTGTATATTTTAGTAACTCTTACAGAGAATTTTCAGTTTCATTCATTTCTTTGTTGTTTTCATGTTTTAAATTTTAGGTAATTTTTTGTTCTTTATTCTTCTGGCTTTGGTTTTCATTTGTTCTTTTTCTAGTTTCCTAAGGCATAAATTTAGACTACTGATTAGGACTCTCTCTCCCCTTTCTCCCTCCCCTCCCCACTTCTCCCCTCTTCTTCATTCTCTCTCCCTCCCTGTCTCCCTGTATGTCCCTGTTTTTCCCTTTCTTACTTTCCCCTTCCCTCCCTCCCTCCCTCCCTCTCACCCTCCCTCCCTCC
>PVIC010024267.1:0-26182 GCA_004025085.1 Thryonomys swinderianus | reverse complement strand
TTTTTTTTTTTTTTTTTTGCTTTTTGGAGACAGGGTCTTGCTTTTGTAGTTCAGGCTGGCCCTGAGCTCACTATGGTGCCCAGGCAAGCCGCCGCGAACTCAGCAATCCTCCTGTCTCTGCCTCCCGAGTGCTGGGATTACAGGCGTGAGCCACCACGCCCAGCATTATATGTGGTAACCGGGGATCAAACTCAGGTCCCTACGCTTGCGAGGCAGGCGCCGGAACCACTGAGCTAACCCTCCGGCCCCTTTTCCTTCAGTTTTACTTCTGCTTAGTTTCCTTATTTAACAAAATCTTGCTAAAATGTTTTCTAAACAGTATCTATGGTAGATACGTAAGAAGAATTTTTCTGTCGTAAAAATCTTTGTTTTGATCTCTTTTTGGGAGCTGGTTGTTCTTGTGTTAGATGTATAAACTTCAGACAGCATGGCAGTGTATAAATGTCAAAAATGTATACACTTGGGCCGGAGGGTTAGCTCAGTGGTTCTGGCGCCTGCCTTGCAAGCGCAAGGTCCTGAGTTCGATCCCCGGTAACCACATACAATGCTGGGCGTGGTGACTCACACCCACCAGCAATCAATACCACATACCACAGTGCCAGGGGTGGTGGCTCACGCCTGTAATCCCAGCACTCGGGAGGCAGAGACAGGAGGATTGCTGGGCTACACAGTGAGCTCAGGGCCAGCCTGAACTACAAAGTGGACCCTGTCTCAAAAAAAAAAAAAAATGTATACACTTAGAAGTTGCCTCTTAGTGGTTAGTTGGTATGTCTGGAATTTTGTGTGCATGTAAAAAGAAGGCAAAATGTCAACAATTAATGAATGCAAGTGTAGTTGGGTGTTTCTTGTACCATTATCTCAACATTTTTGTTTGTTTTTCAAAAATCTATAAGTCATAATCCTACACACAGAAGGAATTAGCTATGGGCCCTGACATTCTATTTTCTAGAGGATTTTGTTCTTAGATGATCTGTTTATCTCGCATATGAAGCCCTTCCCCAAGGAATGACTGGCTTCCTCTGTCTTCCGAGCACTTACGGAGCCTGGGCTCTGGGAGGGAGGATGGGAGACGGCCCAGGAGTTTCAGGAACCGAGGGGACTAGCTGTCCTCCTGAGACCTGAAGCAGAACTAACGAGGGTATGGAGCGAACCCCTTCACCACTGGTCCTCAGGCAGGCCCCGAGGTCTCAATGCCCTGGGGCACCTGAGGCTGTCCAGAGGCAGCCCTGACCCTCCTCTGCCCCACCTGTCCCCCAGGAGTTGAAGCTGCCTGCCTTCCGAGCCCACTCCCCGCTCCTGAAGAGTCGCCGGTTCTTTGTGGACGTCCTGACTCTGCTGAGCAGCCACTGCCAGCTGTGCCCTGCGGCTCGGCACCTGGCCATGTACCTGCTGGACCACTTCCTGGACCGCTATAACATCACCACCTCCAAGCAGCTGTACACTGCCGTGGTCTCCTGCCTCCTGCTCGCCAGTAAGTACAAACCCATCTCTCCCTCTGCATCTGCGTCTCTGCCTTCACCAGGTGCCCTCAACTGTCACCGCACGCAGCACTTCCCAGCACTCTGTGCATCTTCTGTGTTCATCCTTCACTCAAGGTGAACAGCGTTAATAATTGCTGCATCTGGGCCAGAGATTTAGCTCAGTGGTTCCAGCACCTGCCTCGCAAGCACAAGGTCCTGAGTTCAATCCCAGTAACCACATACAATGCTGGGCGTGGTGACTCACGCCCACCAGCCATCAATACCACATACCACAGTGCCAGGCATGGTGGCTCACACCTGTAATGCCAGCACTCAGGAGGCAGAGACAGGAGGATTCCTGAGTTCCAGGCTTGCCTGGGCTACGTAGTGAGCTTAGGGCCAGCCTGAACTACAAAGCGAGACCTTGTCTCAAAAAAAAAAAAAAAATTGCCGCATCTTCAGCATCCATAATGCATCAGCCTAGGTGGTAAGGCTTTTAGCAACTTGGGCTTAACACAGTGGGCCTTAGGAGATAGAGACTTCTAGAACCCATCTTACAAGGCCCAGAGAATTTAAGAAACTTGGCTTTGAGCCAGGCAGGCTGGTGCACACCTCTAACACCCACACCTTGGGACACCAAGTAGGAGAATTTTTTAAGTTCAAGCCCAGCCTGGGTGACTTGGTCAGATCATAGCTCAAAATAAAGGCTAAGTGTATACCCAGGGCAAAGGCCTGGGTCCAATCCCCAGTGCCAGAAAAAAAAAAGAAGAAGAGGAGGAGGAAAGGAGAGAGGGGGAAAGGAGAGAGAGGAAAATAAAAGGGAGGAGGATAGAGGGAAGGAAAGAAGGGGCTTAGTTGCTTTGGGTTGCCCAGCCAATATATGGCAGATAAGATCTGAGATGAGAGATGCATGAGACTAGACCTGTGCTCTTAAACTGCCCCATGGCATCCTGGGAAGGGCCCCTGGCAGCCAGGTTCCAAGATGTGTTCAGAAACATGATTGCCTGCCTTGGCCTAAGCAGGACCCAGTCCGAAGTCAGGAGGCCTAAGCACAGCCTGTCTGGGGCCATCTGTCCCCCTTGGGGAGGGTTACTGCGCAGTGACAGCTACTTGAACCTGTCCCTAGAACACCGCTCAGCCACGACACCCTGCCTTTCAGAATCTCCTGCGCCTGCCTCGGGGCCCCAGGGTAAACACCAATCCCAGATTCTTGCCTCTTTGACTCTGCCTCTTGGTTCTTCACGCAGGGCTCTGCCCCGCTGGTCAAGCAGAGCTCTGGCTTGAGCTGTTCTCTGTCTGAATGGCTTCTTTTTCCCCTTGGGGCCCTGAACCTAGTAGAACATCACTGCGGCTCACACTTTAGAAGCCTTTCCCCACTACGCTGGACAGGTCAGGACCTTAATGTGCAGACCCCTGGCATCCTGGGTTTGGAATGAACACCCATTGCTCCCTCTCTCCGGCCAGTGAGTTTCTAGGAGAGAAAGGAGCTTGGTACATTAAGGGATCACAGGAGCAATTGCACAGTTGTCAAGGTGACTGGAGCTAAGACTTCCTCTAGAGCCCGGTTCTGTACCTTTCTAAATTGTCCTTCATGTGGAGTAGAAGGCCCCAAAGGCCCCTGGCTCAAAGTAGCCAGCTGCAATTAGGACATTTCTTTGACAGCTAGTTGTTTTGTTGTTGTTGTTGGGTTTTTTTGTTGTTTTTTTTTTTGCTTTTGAGAGGGGGTCTCACTTTATAGTTCAGGCTGGCCCTGAGCTCACTATGGTGCCCCAGGCAAGCCGCCGCAAACTCAGCAATTCTGTCTCTGCCTCCCGAGTGCTGGGATTACAGGCGTGAGCCACCACATCCGGCATTGTGGTACGCGGTGTTGATTGTTGGTGTCTCCGTGCCCAGCATTATATGTGGTTACCAGGAATCGAACTCAGGACCTTGCACTTGTGAGACAGGTGCCGGAACCACTGAGCTAACCCTCCGGCCCTGTTGTTGTTGTTTTTTGAGACAGGGTCTGGCCCTGAGCTCACTATGTAGCCCAGACAAGCCTCAAATTCACAGCAATCCTCCTGCCTCTGCCTCCCAAGTGCTGGGACTACAGGCATGAGCTACCATGCCTAGCATTATGGTATGCAGTAGAGTTCTCACAGTATTGTTGTATGTAGTTACCGGGAATCGAACCAGAGACCTGCGGTTGCCAGGCAGGCGCTGGAACCACTGAGCTAAATCTCCGGCCCCTGGCAGCTAGTATTTTTTTATCTTTAGATTTCCATTGAATCTTTCACTCTCACCCCCTACCCTGCATCTGTTCTGGTCCTGTTTTATTGCATTTCCGAACAGTGGCACCATTTCTCCTGTGACTGTCCAGAAATCCCCACCGCCACCAGCACCCAGTTGGAGAAGCACAGCTTTGGAATCGTCCAAGTCTTCTGTTGCCCACTTGGAACCTTCTGTCTGACATTGGTTACAGTCTCTGACTGCTATGGTTTACTCCCCCACTGTCTGTGACTTCTTTGCCTCGGGCCAGCTGTATTTCCTGGGCTTTTTCGGGCTCACTGGGAACACAGCCCACAAGCTACGTGAAGGGCCAAGTCAACATGCACCCCCTTTTGTCTCCAGCAGTCGCAGGACTCACAGGACATCAGTGGTGGCAGAATGCGTATCGTACTTCAGGCTGCGCAGGGGAAATCTGCACAGCGGCCTCTGGCCTGCTGCCGCCTGTGATCTGTGGGCTGCGTCGAAGCTGCGGGGGCAGGGGCCACAGTGGCGCTCCCCAAGCACCCGTCTGGAGACCCAGAACATGTGGCACACACTGGAGACTCCTTTGTTCTGTTCTTGCCATGCCAGAGCGTAGGGGCTTCAGACGAGAAGCAGACACCCCGACCCATGCATCTGCTGGCTGCAGCAGCCTTGGGGCGGCAGGAGTGGATTTTCAGGACACCTGCCATCTGCTCTGGAGGCCCAAGGACAGAAAAGTTTCCATGACAGCCTGAAATCCTATTCATTCCTCCCTCCCGCATCCCTGGCCCAGCCTTGAGAGGGTCCCCTGCCTCAGAGCATTTGGAGTTCTGCTCATTTGGTCCCAAACAATTGGGAGATAAGAGCTAGGCTTCTTCCCCACCTGTTGGTGCCCAGGCTTCGCCACCTGCTTCTAGATAAGGGCTTTTGCAGAAAGGAGCCTTCTTACCTGCCCCGATAATACCAGAACCAGGCAAGGGCTGCATCTAGGAGCCTGCAGAAGGAGGTGCAGAAGCTAGAGCACTTGGGCCGTTCCACGTAAGACACGAGACAGCTACACTTTTGTCTATAACTGGGCGAATCGCCTCACCTGTCTTGCCGCAGGACAATGTGAATCTGTAGGACAGATGCAAGCGTACTGGGAGTACCAGGAAACCATGCTCTTCTTTAATATTTCATTTTATATATTGCCCCACAACTATTCTTTAGTTATTCTTGTTCCTTAATTGTAAGGATGATTTGACAGAATGGAAGCTCCAAGAATGCCAGGTGAGCCGGGCATGGTGGCTCACGCCTGTAATCCCAGCACTCAGGAGGCAGAGACTGGAGGATTGCTGAGTTCGAGGCTTGCCTGGGCTACATAGTGAGCTCAGAGCCAGCTTGAACTACAAAGTGAGACCCTGTCTCAAAAAAATAAAAAAGAATGCCAGGTGAGCAGACGCCGACAGTGGACCCTGATACTGCCTCATGGTAGCCGCAGCTTTGTGAATGCTGCTGCTCCGCACCTGTCCCTATGCCGGGTGCTATGCACACTTGGCCAAGGACCTCAGCCCCTGTGTGGTCCTGCTCGAAGGTGCCCACTGCTTAGGTTCCCAGAGCCCAGGCAGCTTGCCCAAGGCTATACTGTAGGGTGCTTTGCTTTTTCTGTTTTTAAAATTGAGGTATAGGGCCAGAGATTTACCTCAGTGCTTCCAGCACCTGTCCCCTGAGTTCGATCCGGTAACCGCATACAATGCTGGGCGTGGTGACTCACACCCACCAGCCATCAATACCACATACTACAGTGCTGGGGTGGTGGCTCATGCCTGTAACCCCAGCCCTCTGGAGGCAGAGACAAGAGGATTGCTGAGTTCAAGGCTTGCCTGAGCTCCATAGTGAGCTCAGGGCCAGCCTGAACTACAAAGCGAGACCCTGTCTCAAAAAAAAAAAAAAATTTGAGGTATAGTGCCAGGGATTTAGCTCAGTGGTTCTAGCATCTGCCTGATAAACGCACAGTCTGGAGTTCAATCCCCAGCATCATGTACCACAGTGCCAGGCATGGTGACTCACACCTATAATCCCAGCACTCAGAAGGGAGAGGCAGGAGGATTGCTGAGTTCAAAGGCTAGTCTGGGCTACATAGTGAGCTCCGGGCCAGCCTGAACTACAAAGCGAGACCCTGTGTCAAGAAAAAAATCCAAAAGGTCTAGAAGTACTGAGTGTAAATAATTACTTGGGCCATGTTCACGGTCCTGACCCCACAGCTTGGTACGTATCTTTGCAACATAGATGTTCTGGGTGTGTTCATAACTGGGAAAGTTATTTTTATTATGAGCGGAATTATTTACATGTGAACTGCCCAGCAAACAAAACAGCCAGCTTCGCATTACCCCACACTGTCCACTGTTTTCCCCTCCCATCTGACACCTGCCCACTGTGTGTGCTTCTCACGACCAGTTGTTTTCCTCTGAACCTGAGGATTCCATGCTGCAAAGCAGTGGGAAGTGGGGGTGGCAGCTTCAACTGCTACTAGGAGTGAAGTTACGACTTCATTTTTAGAACTGAGGCCTTTTTCCTTAGACCCGTCCTCTGAGAAGGGAGAGGTGGTCGTGGGGCCAGCCTCTGCCACAGGGTCCCTTTTTGGGCACCCATGCTCCGCAGCCCAGAGTGGGTCTCTGATGTTGTGCAGAGCTCACCTTAGAGGTCCAGCTTCCGACTGATGATTTCTTAAATGGTGTACTCCCCAAGACCAGGAGAAGAAAATAAAATCTGTGTCCTATCCACTTCTACGGGGTAACTTCTGGAAAGTTTCTGCCTCTTGTAAAACTGCTCTGCTGTATGTTGCTAGAAATGTTCTGTGCATACATAAACACAGTCAATCCTTATTGTTCATAGATTCTGTACTCACAAATTTACCCAATCAATATTTTTTTTCCCCATCTATAACACTAAGAGTAGAACCCAGGGCCTTATTCATGCTAGGCAAGTGTTTGTGCCGCTGAGCTACATCCCCACCACTTTTCAGAATTCTTTCAAACCCCAAGTCCATGATGGTGTTTTTCAGTCCATCTCAGACAAGTACGGAATGATGACAAGTTTGTGTGGGCCTGTGTGCCTGCGCTCGGCTCAGGGTAGAACAGGGCTGTGACGCTCTGCCTTCTTGGTTTTAGTTTTGTACTATAAACAAGTGTTTTGTGTGCGTGTGTGTGCATGTGTGTGTTCTGTGTAGTGTTGTTTTTTCTCATTTTGCTGTGTATAGTAGCCCCACGCCACATGCTAAAGTGTCGTCCGGCATTTGTCCTAAACTCCAGCACTCCAACATGTGTCTTATAGGGAGTATGTGTGTGTCTTCAGATAAGTTCTGCTCATGCCTAGTGTTTAGTGCTTTTGACTATGAGTTCAGTGCTAATAAATCAATGATGCAGGGGGCTAGAGATTCAGCCCAGTGGTTCCAGCACCTGCCTAGCAAGTGCAAGGTCCTGAGTTCGATAACCACATACAACCATGCCAGGCATGGTAACTCACGCCTGTAATCCCAGTGCTCAGGAGGCAGAAGGAGGAGGATTGCTGAGTTTGAGGCTTGCCTGGGCCACATAGTGAGCTCAGAGCCAGCCTGAACTACAAAGCAAGACCCTGTCTCGAAGAAAAAAAAAAAAAGAAAAGAAAAATTCAATGATATGGAACATTAAACAGAAACAACCAAAACAAAGTTAGGACTGGATTAAGGAAATGTTGCCATCAGAGTCTTACAAGATTCCAACCTCTTTTCTTCCCCTAAAAGCAGTAACTCATTCTTCGCTAATCATGGTTCAGGGTGACTGACTACCATGACTTACAAAAATCATCAGTACAAATGAGTGTACCTGTGTGCATTCATACAGAAGAGCTTTCTTTCCAGTTCACTGAGGAGTGTCTTCCCCACCAGGCAATGTGGTGGACGTAACCTTACTCCTTTTATTGGGTGCAGATCCTTTGTTTCATAAGCACCGTCATTAATTTCACAATTCTGCTATTGATGGCCCTGTGTCACCATCCCTTGTTGTTCCTGCTGTGCACAGCATGATAGATAGCAGCTGTTTTTCTCTCGGTATCTTTGCACTTGTGTGTGAATCTGCCTGTAAGCTGCACTCCCAGAGGGGGACCTCTCTTCTGCAGAGCGCTTGTGTTCAGGAATCGGTGCACCCGGCTTGATTACCTTGCAGAAGCTCAAAGGCTGATGGGAGTTGACCAGATTGCTTTGTTTTTAATTGACCTAACCTGGGGCGCCTTTGGAACCAGTCCCCTCCACCTGAGCAATGCCTCTTTGCGGCTCTCACCTTCACCAGGGTCCGCCCTGGCTTAGCCTCTGTTGCCTGCGGCCGGTGTGCTCTCCACAGGCACACAGGTTGCAGACCAATTGCTTTCGGGGCTTCTTAAGCCAGAAATCAATAGCTTCATCTCTTAGGACAAAGTGAACAAAAGCTATCACCCTCCAGGAAACCACCTTCGCTCTCCTCACAGCCCTCCCGCCTTCCGTTCTCAGCCTTCCTCCAGCTCCCTGCATCCTGACCCCAGCTTTTATTTCTCAGCAACTGCTGCTTCCGCAGAATTACTTCTTGGACAGCAAAGCAGAGGGCAGGATGGGTTGACCCCTGCTGGTGATTTTGCTAAAGATTTCCGGAAACTTGAAAGCAGTCTTAATCCTTCTTGATAGACAAGAATGAACTAATGTGCAGCTTCCTGCCAGGGGAAGTTAGCATAGCGCTCCCCCAAAGCTGGAATGCTTGAGATGCCTCCCGGGTTCTAATGGTGGGCAGCAGAGGAAAGGGGAGAGACTTCCAGCACCAAGCAGATTTCCTGCCGGAATCAAACACAGACCTGCGAGGAAACATGTCAGCCTCCACGCAGGGAAATGGCTAGGAGGAACACTTGTGTTTCCTCCCTGCTATGGAGGATACTTGTGAATGGCTTGAAATTTCAGGAATCCAGATGGATCCTATGTTGCTGTGTACTGCCACATAACAACCCCCACCCACAAAAACAGAACAAAAAAAACCCCTGCTATGTGTTCTAATCAGTGGCGCCTGGGTGGTGGCCCCATAGCTTGGGCAGACTGGGAAGGGTGACCCGTCTAATGAGGGCCACGCTCAATCAAGCCAAGCCCAGGCCCAAATGTTACAGCACAGGGAGCCAGAAGACATAGTGATTTTCCATTTCCTGTTCCCATCTCTGCAGACTAGCAGGCTCGGGGCTATTTCGGGGGAGGGATTGCGTGTGAACTGCCTGTCAGACTATGCCGGAAATTCTTAAATTGTACAATTTGCCTTAGCAAGCCTAGCGCCCAGACCTGTTTGTCCAGGACATGGGGTTCTGGGCTCTCAGTGTGGAGTTTTGGGGGGAGGAGTGGAGGCTTTAACTGAATGTGCAGTGTGCAGGAACTCCTGAGTACATTTTTTTTTTTTTTTTTTTTTTGAGACAGGGTCTCACTTTGTAGTTCAGGCTGGCTCTGAGCTCACTATGTAGTCCAGGCAAGCCTCGAACTCAGCAATCCTGTCTCTGCCTCCCGAGTGCTGGGATTACAGGCGTGAGCCACCACGCCCAGCACAGTAAATCATTTTTTTTAAAAACCAAAAAACTGATTTGAACTCTGCTGTACTGGAGACACTGTGGGCCCTGGGGAGACATGGTACACTGAAGGAATGTCCTCATTTCCTGTCTATGGAGATCCATCTCACATGTGGTACACCTGTGTGCATGTGCTATGTATATGTATTATGTATACATGGGTAGCATGTGTGATGTGTGTGAGTGCATGTACTAAGCGCTGGGCCTGGTAGGTGTTGGGCGGACAGTGGGTCTGCTGCATATGACTTGGGAACACCTGCAGAACGCAGCCTTAAACCTGCTTTACCTGCTGGTACCTGGGAACATGCCATGAACGAGCCAGTCACCCTTCCAAGAACACCTGAGGGTCCTTGCTGTTAGAACAGCCCATTCACAGACAGAGTACTGCTCTGCTCTTCATGCTATCTGAGGTCTGGCTTCTGGGAGCCAGCTGAGTGTTTTAATGTTCCTTTTATTTACATTAACCGAGAACCTGTCTATGGAGACTCTTTAGGCTTTGTAACACATTATACACTAGCTAGCACCAGGGTTGTATTGTGCCCATTCTCTTATTTTGAAGGGTTTTTTTGTGGGTTGAGTTTGTTTTGTTTTGTCTTGTTTTTGGAGACAGGGTCTCGCTTTGTAGTTCAGGCTGGCCCTGAGCTCACTATGTAGCCCAGGCAAGCCTCAAACTCAGCAATCCTCCTGCCTCTGCCTTCCAATGCTGGGATTACAGGCGTGAGCCACCGCACCCAGCATTGTGGTATGTGGTACTGATTGCTGGAGGGCATGAGTCACCACACCCAGTATTGTTGCTTATAGTTACTGGGATCAAATCAGGGACCTTGTGTTTGCCAGCCAGGTGCTAGAACCACTGAGCTAAATCTCTGGCCCTTATTTTGAAGCTTTTATTGGATTGTTTTGTTCTGGGCACTAGGGATGCAGCCTGGGCCTTTGCACGTGCTCAGTACCCTGAGCTGTACCTCCAGCCCCCCACCTTCCTCCTATTAATGCTAAGATCCTGAAGGAAGAGCCCTGGAGTCCTATTCAGTAAACCAGACCCTGGACCCTGGACCAAAGCACCCTGAGGATTTCTGGGATTGGAGCTCTTGCTCGCCTTTCCTGTGGTGCTCAGTTTCACAGGGAGCAGATCTAACTAACACTAGGGAGGGACACCAGGTCCCAGGGTCCTGCCTAGGTCCTTTTACCTCCCTAGTCAGTAGGGCTGATTATTTCCATCAGGTTTAAAACCAGTTTCAGACCCAAAGGAAATATGCCTCTTACTGCATACCTGACAGTGAGATGACAGGTTCTTCTTGTGTTTGGTTAGTTCGCCTGGATCTCTAACATTGTCTTCAAGGAGTATGTATGTGTTAGCTTTCCGCATCCTACTTCTTAATTTTTTTTTTTTTTTTTTTTTTTTTTTGCTTTTTGAGACAGGATCTCGCTTTGTAGTTCAGGCTGGACCTGAACTCACTATGTAGCCCAGGCAAGCCTCGAACTCAGCAATCCTCCTGTCTCTGCCTCCCGAGTGCTGAGATTACAGGCGTGAGCCACCACGCCCAGCCCTACTTCTTAATTTTAAAGGCAAGTCTTTCAGTGTCTAGACAGGAAAAGTCGTCTTGGTCACCAGCACAGTGGGGTTTCTGGAGGAAACTCTGATACCTCCTGACTTGCAGGCTCTGGTAAAAGCAAAATCATGCAGAGATATTCTTGGACTGGAACAGACTCACTCTGATACCTTCTCTGCCAGTTCTAGCTTTTGGTTCCCATCAGTAGTATTTTGCCTTCTGAATAGTTTTCATTTCCTCAGTGGGAAAGTGGTATTTGTTCCTTGTAGAAAATTCAGAGATAGAAAAATATATTAACAATACAGTAAAACTTGCTTGTAATTATACTATAAAATCAGAAAATAAAGGCAAATCTCAGTCTCTATGATAAAACGGAACAGCTAAAGTCCCAGCATCTCCCAGGGGACCTGCCCAAAGACTTCCAGGCATTTGTTGCCTGTGTAGTTTGTTGATAAGGAGGAAACAGTATGCAGTGGAGGCCGCCCGGGCACAAAGGGCCACCCCACTCCGGGGAGGAGGGAGGAAATGTCTGCGGAGCATGTGCGACACTAGGAAACTCATAAAGTCTTTTCTGGCTGTGAAATGTGTTGTGCTGCATCAGCCTGGCCAGCAAGTGAGAGCGAAGCCTCCAAAGTCACTTCTGGGTATAAGGGCTTGAGCCCTGGGGTGTCCCTGCCCGCAGGCCTTAAGGTATGTCCTGAGGCTGCCCTAGGGTGGAAAGAGACTCAGCTGCAGCCCTACTGCTGGCCTGGAGGCAAAGTCTGAAAGATCTGGGAAACAAGGAAGGGAGGAGAGGAAGCTAATCTGTTTGTTGTTGTTGTTGGGTAGTTTTTTGTTGTTTGCGGTTCCGGGATCTAACTCCAGCCCTTGTGCATCCAAGGTTGGCGCAGTACCACTTGAGCTAAATCTCCAGCCATTAGGAAGCTAATCTGATCAAGGATCCGCTGGCTGCTAGCCATGCTGGGCAAGGGTCTCAGTGCCACCCTGGCTCAGTGCTCACACCCCTTTCTCCTCCAGGAAGAAAAGCCAGCTTATGGGTCTGCAGGAGTAGCTTGATGGTACAATACTTGTCTACTGTACATGAAATGCTGGGCTTGATTCTAGCACAAAAAAAAAGTGCAGTGGGGAGCTTGTATTTTTTTGAATGCATACAACCAGGGGGACTTGGGCAATTTTGTAAAAAACTGCATGATTATTGGAGGGAAACAAAGGGAATAAAAGATCTTTGGAGAAACAGGCAAATGATCCAAAACTCCTCCATCCAGGGAGGACTGACCATGTCAAGACTATTTATTGGGCACCTACTATGTGCCAGGAAATGTGTTGGAGGCTGATGGACCCATTGTGAGACCCAGGAGGGAAGGAACCAGAGGGCTCAGGATCAGGTGCAGGCCGTGTCTGTGAATTTGGCGACACTTCACCTGAATGTGAGATGTGCTAAGATGATATCCAGTGGCCTCTGAACACAGCTCTGAAAGACATATGATGAAGGGGGGGGCACCCTCCAGCCAGGAGAGGGAGCTGAGTCCCATGGGGCCTGGCTACAGAGCCAGCAGGCCCAGGTCCCTGCCATGCAGGGACAGGGGTGCTTCTCCTTGGACAATGCCAGGCCAGCTGCCAGAGGTGGACTAAAGCGTTCACCGTTTCCTGCCACTCAGTTCCTCCCCTCAGCCTAGAGCAGCGCAGACCCTGTCTCACTTTACAGTGAAGGCTTTGTATCTACGTGGAGCAGGCGTGTGTGGCTCTTCCTTATCTTTCCCAGCACCGCAGGGCCAATGAGAACTGGGATGGAGTCCCTGCAGGGTGAGCAGGTGTGCCAGGCTTTGTTTGCTGTTCTCTTTGAAGGCCGGGCAGGGCACATGACAGCCTCTCTCACATTCTCCCTGCAGCTGCTCTGCACTCTGTAAAGCTGGACCTGGCGGCCACAGGTGACCAGACTGAGACCAGGCCCTGGAGGTGCTCAGCACCGGATGTGGGGGTCAGGAGAGGTTTCCAAGAGGCAGTAACTTGAAAGGGGAAGGACCTTCGAGGCTAGGGGGGCAGCTGGGTAGACAAAGGACAGCAAAGTGCTTCCACAGAAGGGCCAGTGGTGGGGCCTCATCAGATGGGGGGACTGTCTGGAGTGTGCAACATTGAGGCCGGAAGGGCTGCACCTTTGGGGCCTTGACCCTCAGTGCCAGAGAAACCCTCTTCCCCTGTGAGCCGTCCACAGCCAACACCTCTGACCCCTGACTCTTGGTGGGACACTGCCTGTCAGTTTCCCAGAGTCCTTCGGTAGGGTCGAGCCCCAGGTACCGTAGGGCGCCTCGCCAGGGCACAGGCTCTCTTCCCTTTCAGGTTTCCTTCCACCGCTTCTGTCCTTTCTGGCTCTCTTCCACGCAGACCGTTTCCAAGGCAACCCAAGACAGGATCCCACTTAGAGTCTGAGACCCATACTGAGGACCCTGGGGAGCTGGTGAGGGGCTTTTCTGCATCCAGAACAAGGTCATTCTGGCTCTAGCCTGGAGGTCGAATGGTGAGAGCATGGCAGGGGCGTGGAGGGCAACCTGCACCCATCCCAGCCCGGACTGCGTTGCCAACTGCTCTGTGTTCAGATGCCTCTCTGAGCATTTGGTGTGGTTCTGTCCTTGAAGCCCACAAAGCCTGGAGGTACGATTCCATTTCACAGATGAGGAGGTGGGCCACAGAGGGGTTGAGACACCTGGATGCCATCACACAGCTAGAAGTGATGATTGGGATACAAGCCCCAGCTTCACAGATCCTGAGCATGTCTCCTTATCCCTCGCAGTCCAGCCTTTCTGCTTTTTCCTGTGCACATGCTAGAAGATTAGCCTTTAATAAGAACTCCAGTGACTTCTGCTCCTCTTACCCGGTAGGTAAGTTTGAGGACAGAGAAGACCACGTGCCCAAGCTGGAGCAGATAAACAGCACGAGGATCCTGAGCAGCCAGAACTTCTCCCTCAGCAAGAAGGAGCTGCTGAGCACGGAGCTGCTGCTCCTGGAGGCCTTCGGCTGGAACCTGTGCCTGCCCACGCCAGCCCACTTCCTGGACTACTACCTCTTGGCCTCCATCAGCCAGAAGGACCGCCACTCCCACGCCTGGCCCACCGCCTGCCCCCGCAAGACCAAAGAGTGCCTCAAGGAGTATGCCCACTACTTCCTTGAGGTCACCCTACAAGGTGAGGCTGTGGACATGCGGGGACCCCATGGCAGGACTGCAGGGGCTGGGGTCAGGTCACCCCGAGGGGCGGGTCCTTCGAGAAGCCTTCCCCAAGGCCTGGCCAAGCACTGCATCACTCCCACCTTCCAGGGCTGAGTAGAGAAGGGACAAGGATCGGTCCAGGGTGTGACTAGTGATTCCTGAGAGAAACAGAGGCAGCTTTACCAAGTTGCCTGGTGACCCACCCTGGTGCCCTAGAAAGCTGCAGATGGTTTCAATAGTCTAAGCCACAGTAGGCTAAACCCAGAGCTGTCCTCACACAGATAGAATAGCAGGGAGGGGAACCTCTGGTTACATGTGCTTCAGCAATGAAAGTGACCCCATCTGGGGCTCTCATTTGAAACCTACTCTTCCCAATATCTTAAATTGAGGCTTTGGGTGCACTCAGATGGCTGAGGCAGGAGGATCATGAATCTGAAGACAGTCTGAGTGATGTACTGAGTTCAAGGACAGCCTAGACTACATAGTGAGACTGTCTCAAGAAAAACCCAAGAACATACGTGTTAGATAAAATACCAGTCAGAGGGCCGGAGGGTTAGCTCAGTGGTTCCAGCGCCTGCCTCGCAAGCGCAAGGTCCTGAGTTCGATCCCTGGTAACCACATACAATGCTGGGCGTGGAGACTCATGCCCACCAGCAATCAATACCACATACCACAGTGCCGGGCATGGTGGCTCACGCCTGTAATCCCAGCACTCGGCAGGCAGAGACAGGAGGATTGCTGAGTTCAAGGCTTGCCTGGACTACATAGTGAGCTCAGAGCTAGCCTGAACTACAAAGCGAGACCCTGTCTTAAAAAAAAAAAATACCAGTCAGAAATATTGCTGACATATCCCATCAATGATGTACCACAAACTGAAATGTCCTTGAATGGCAATATCAGTGATCATGATGCCAAGCATTAACTGAGCCCTTGCTATGTGCCCTGCATCTTACTCTAGAGCTTCTCCTTAGTCTTATCCCACAAAAAAAACATTTCCATTATTACCATGACACAGATGAGAAAACTAATGTACAAGAGGTGAGATAACTTAGCTCACCTCATTGCAAGATTTTGAACCTGGGTATTGGGCCTTAGGACTACACCCTAACCATAGTACCATCTGCCCACTTGATCCTGTAAAAGGCAAAAGCTGAAGCAACTGAAAGTCATGGGTAACTTATAGCAACACAGCAATGCACTGAAACCAAGTAACATTCCTGAAAATGCTGGAGATCTCAGCTGCTTGCCTCTGCACAAAAATAATACCCCCGGGCCAGAGATCTAGCCCACTGGTTCCAGTGCCTGCCTCACAAGCGCAAGGTCTTGAGTTTGATCCATAACCACATATAATGCTGGGTGTGGTGACTCACGCCCACCAGCAACCAATACTACATACCACTGTGCCAGGTGTGGTGGCTCACGCCTTTAATCCCAGCACTGGGAGGCAGAGGCAGGAGGATTGCTGAGTTCAAGGCTTGCCTGGGCTACACAGTGAGCTCAGAGCCAGCCTGAACTACAAAGCGAGACCCTGTCTCAAAAAAAATAATAATAATAATACCCCCTTTGCCATGTTAAATCTATTTAGTAGGATGTACAGTTTCTCAATAATCCAGTCAGAGTTCCAAAGGGGCAGATGTTCAGGGGTGCTGTGGCCCCTTAGCCAGCTCTTTGCAGTGGGCAGTATTTTGAAATGTCACTTTGGTCGGCCCCATAGCAGATATCAGAACCAATGCTGAAGACAAAGTAACGGAAGTTCACATTTTCTCATTTTTCATCCATCCCTAAGGGCAGCACTAACTCCGTGGAGCCTCACCCACGGCTCCTTAGGGTGGATGAGAAACTCTACAGGGAAGCTGCATGATGCTGAGTCCTTCTGGGGTTCTCTTTCAGATCACATGTTCTACAAATTCCAGCCCTCCATGGTCGCAGCCGCCTGTGTTGGGGCATCCAGGATCTGCCTGCAGCTGTCTCCCTGCTGGACTGCGGAGCTGCAGGAGATCTCAAACTATTCCCTGGAGCATCTCAGTGCCTGCATCGAAAGCCTGCTGGTGTGAGTTCCTCTCCTGGCCTCTTCTCTACGATACTGAGGCTTCGCTTGCCCACAAGGGCCTCATCCCTCAGGGCATTTCCTACATTTGGAGCAGCTAGTGTCCCCCAACAAATACCGCATGTAAAGGGGCCCTGTGTGGTTGGAGAATTGGGCCTTTTGTTTGGCAGGTGGGATGAGGGAAGGGCGGGGCTGCGCATCCCTCTTTCTATGGTCTGAGTCTCTGATCTAAGCCCTGATGTGATCCTGTGGGTAACCACCGTGAGGAGTCTCATGAGCCGCTTTCTCAGACACAGCAGCACAGCCGACCTCCACAATAGCTAACACTAGAGTAGTACACCTAAGAGGCTACAGCCTTTTCTTCCAGGGTATCTGAGACTCTTGGGAAGGAAACTCTTGAGGTGTCAGCAAATACGCTTAAAGACATCTTTGCTCAAATACAGAAACCGATCTGGGAGGCCAGAGAGGTTCATGGCAGCCTTCAGGAGGAGGGCAGACAGGACGGGACAGGCTCTGCACAGCTTCACCAAGCCACTCCCTCTCCTGCCCAGCAAGTGGTGGCCAGCCTGGATGCAGCCTGACTGAATGGTGGGCCTGGGTGGTGAAAGAAGCCCTTGGGCCTTGAAAGCTGTGCTGGCAGCTGCCACGGTCTCACCCTCTGAAGTGTCGATCCTGCTCTCAAAGGCTCATTTTAAAATGTATGCTTCTGCAGAAGGCCCTGAAGGGCAGGGACACTCCCTGTCGAGTGCTGCAGCATCCCCAGTGTTTACCTGCCCGCCCAGCCTCACTCTACCCTGACAGCTGACGCTCTGAGATGCTCCCCTCTCCAGCACACACTCGCTTACATCCTTAGGGATAGGATCTGTGTAGTTCAGGCTGGCCTTGAACTCACTGCGTAGTCCAGGTCTCAAACTCTACAGTCCTCCTGTCTCAGCCTCCTGCATGCTAGGATTACAGGTGTGCATCACCACAGCCAGCAGAAGCTTTATTTAACCTGGGGAAAGGCTGTTGTGTCCCTCTTTACCGAAGGAGACACTCTGTCCCCAGCCATGTCTGGGTAGCTGAGGCAGGACCCGGCCACGAGGAGTGGGGAGAAACTACCTGTGCTCCTGCAGGCTCTGGGAACACTGCTGGGCCTGGTGCTTCTGCAGTGTGAGCAGGAGCCGATGGACTCAGGTTCACCTCTGGGTGTCACCGGCTGAGATGGGGCTGTGGGGACAGCTTCATCTGCTCTTGAAGGGATCCCTATAGGCAGCGGTTCCAGGCTGAGCCCCAGGTCTAGTTGGTGGAGAACAGAGGCTTTGGCTACCTTCACAGACGTGCAAGGCCCAGCCCGACAACACGCATGTCCCTCAATCCTCCAAGAAAAGCCGAGGTTCACACAGGTGTCTGGCGACCTCTCATCAGTCTCTCCCTTTCAGAGCATACGACAGTGTCCTCAAGGATGCCGTTGCAGTCAAGAGCCAGGCCTTGGCCATGGTGCCCAGCACGCCACCACCCCCCACCCCAGTGCTGTTCCAGCCGCCCGCCTACCCTGCGCTCACCCAGCCGATGGCCACCTCGGCCCAGCTCCAGGCCCCCGTGCAGGACCTGTGCTTGGCCTACCGGGACTCACTGCAGGCCCACCGTCCCGGGAGCCTGCTCTCGGCAGGCACAGGCCTGTCCCTCCACAGCCCGTACCCTGCCCTCCAGCCCTTGGATGTGTGTCCCGTGCCCATGTCTGCGTCCCTCAGCATGCAAATGGCCCTCACAGCCGAGCCCAGGCACTGCCTTGCTGCTGCCTATGGAAGCAGCTACTTTAGCGGGGGCCACGTGTTTCCTGCAGGCTGCTTTGATAGATAGGCCACCTGCGTTGTAGGGAAAGCCATGAAGATCCAGGTGGTGGAGGAAATTGCTGAAAAGGAGAGCAGAGCCCAGGAAGCAGTGGGGAGGTCATCCCTGAAGAGCCTGGTGCCCTCGATGAGGAGGGACAGGGCTGTTTTTAAATAAAATCAGTCCGGAGCAGAACATTCAGTGACAGACCTCCCTGGAAAGCACCCCTTGGAATAACCTTTTACACAGGGCTGGGGTACAGAGATGGCTCAGAGGCCAGTCCCAGGAAGGTGTCCAGTGAATCAAGAGAGACTTGGTAAGAGACCAGGGGACAAGAGACTTCTTCTTACCCCACTCAAGGGAAGGCACTTCCTGCTGTAAGCTCAGGATCCCAGCACAGGGCACGGTGCCATCTTGGGCGCTTTCCAAAGGGCCCTGGGTGTGCTTGCAGCTGAGCAGGTGGCACTTGTCTTTGTTGTTGAAACCTTTCTCGGCCTGGTAGATAGTTCACATGCTGCTGCTTCTCCAAATGTTCTAGCTTTCTGTCCTGCAAGATGTTTTGTTTACATACTGCATCAGGGATTTTGTGATACTTGAAAATTCCTTAAGATAAAAAAAAATTGTAATTGCACACTGCCCATCCCAGGTGAGACTAAGTTTTACCTCAGCTTGTGAGGGACCCGTGGGTTAACACAGAGCTTTGTTTCCAGAAGTGGATGTTTAGGGGCTCTCCGTTCCAGAAGATTCCACAACAGATGCTGTCTTTATATGGAGAACTTTGCTAACCACACCGGCAGGAAAGGTATTAAGACAAAGGCTTCAATCAGACAACCCCACCTCAGGCGTATAGTGTGTAGGGTTTTCCTGCCGAGGCTTTGAGTTGGGCTGGCATGGGGTGCCTGCCTCCTGCCACCTGGATTTGGAGAGCAGTGTGTGCGGACCCACTGCCACCACCAGTGGGCAGGGGGCAGTGGATGGAAACCAGTATTTGGGATCTGCAGCAGAAGGGATCTCAGGAACTCTTGTGACCATGTGCAATATGTTTCTATTCTCACTCATAGCTTGTGCTCAGCGTATTCTTTGGGTTGGTTTGTTGTCGGGGGACACATTGTTCACCCATCAAGACTGGGAGGTGCAAAGGACCTCAGAAGCAATTTGTGTTCATTTGTTGTTTGTTTCTAAGAAGAAGCCATCTTGGTTTTCTTGACTCATTTGCCAGTCTAGGAGACAGTGGCAGGGGATTTGCCAGGAAGGATCCGGAGGTGGTGAGGCTTTTCACGCAGAGGAGAACCTCAGCATGCAAGCAGTAAGAAGAGACTGAACATGTATAAGGCACTGTGGCTTTTTACTCTAGCATAGGAAAGTGCACAGTTTGTTTGCTGTTTTTTGTTTTTTGTTTTTTTTTCCTTTGCTGAACTCTATTTATGTGTGACTGGTTTGGATTCCAAGTTATTGTATCTGTGTCCTGTGGGGCTGGGGTCACACAGCTCCCAGAAAGAGGCATCCTGCAATAAACGTGTCACCTGCTCTGTGTTGTCTTCCTTGGCCCCTCTTTCCCTTCACCAGTCAGCCCTGCTAAAATCACCCCAGATGGGAGGTATTGGGGTTCACAGCAGGAAGGCTGGCTTACACGGAGCTGGGTCCTGCTTCATAGGACAGAGGCCAGGGGCAGAGTGAGGCCTGACCCTACCCGCTCTCCAGTGCTACCGTCAGGGAGACTATCAAGCCAGGCAAACCAGTAGGATGGGGAGAGATTCACTCTCAGCAGCTGGCTGACTTGGTGGGATGACAGAGGCTGACAAGTCAGAATCTCCAGAGCATTGTGCCAGCAGGATGGGTATTCAGGTAAGAGCTGGTGTGCTGGTGTCTATAATCCCAGCGCTCCAGAGGCTGAGGCAGGATAGCTCAGCATTCAAGGCTAGCCTGGGACTATATAGTGAAGCCCATTCACACACACACACACACACACACCTCAGTAAATATTGAGGTAAATGTTGATAATGCATTTGAGCCTGAAATTTATGGGACTGGCCAAGAAGTCAGGAACTTGGATAGATTTTTTTTTTTTTTTTTTTGAGACAGGGTCTCACTTTTGTAGTTCAGGCTGGCTCTGAGCTCACTATGTAGTCCCGGCAAGCCTTGAACTCAGCAATCCTCCTGTCTCTGCCTCCTGAGTGCTGGGATTACAGGCGTGAGCCACCATGCCCAGCACTGTGGTATGGTATTGATGGCTGGTGGGCATGAGTCTCCACACCCAGCATTGTATGTGGTTACCGGGGATCGAACCCAGGACCTTGTGTTTGCGAGGCAGGCACCAGAACCACTGAGCTAACCCTCCGGCCCTCGGATAGATTTTTATACTCTGGTTTTGAGGCAGGATCTTTTTCCAGGATATGTCATTAATTTTTGCTCTAAAAGAGCTTTAGCTAGGGCCCTGCCACATTATGGAAGATAGTCAGATTTTGTGTGTCTGTATGTCTGTGTCTTTGTGTGTCTGTGTGGTGGTAGTGCTCGTGGCAACAGGAACTGAACCAGGGCCCTCACCCTGAGTACATCACTCAGCTGCCCAGGCTGGGGTCAAATTTGTAATCCTTCCCCAGCCTGAGTGCTGAGCCTATAGGTGTGCACCATTATGCCCAAGTGCTAATCTGCTTTTCTTAAAGTCACCTGGCTGTGTTAGTAATATCTTAAAAACAGCTTCACTGCAACATCTACATTAGGGCTTTGCCAGGTAACTAGGCAGCTCTGCCACAGAGAACTTGCCTGGCATGTGTAGGGCCCAACTTCCATTCCTAGTACCACAGAAGCCAAACCAAACCAAAACTAGGGCAGAGTGCTGTAAGGAAGAGCTGATGGGAAGTAGCTTCTGCTGTTACAGAGCAGTCAGAGCCTCCTCTGCTCTAGAGAAGTGCTACCTAGAGACCACAGCCTATTCTGCCTGCCTGGCACCCAAGAGGAGAACCACCCAGAAGCCGCTGCCCTGTAGGACTGCGGTGTTTGCACAGGGTGGGAGGAGTAGGGAAACATGCCTGCTGTGAGACTGCTTCCCAGGCCTACAAGGGGCTTGGGTACAGTGAACCCCTCCCACAGTGCCACGCCTGGTTTTGGGGGGTTCAGACACAGAGCAAGTTGGGTTTACAAAGAGCAGCCACTTTCCTCAGCAAGTCCCTCCAGTCCCTCTGTTGCCATGGTGATGGTTGAACTGAGGGCCAGGTATGAGCCCCAGGGGGAAGCTAAGCCCCAAGCCCCCGAATGCTTTCTCTAGACACAAGGGTTCACTTACACCCCTTCTACACTCAGCTGCAGCTTGCAAGATCTTGTCAGTTTGCATGCTGGGGCAGGCCTGTAAGAATTGGCTAAAAAATTGTTCTAAATGCACAAATGGCCTTAAGGTCCCTCCCAGGGCTGACATATGTTTGAATTTAGAGAATTTAAAACCTGAGCACGCTGCAGAAGGACCTAGGGCCTGGGATAAGGGTAAAGGCCCTGGGATTGTCAAGAATTTGTCCTCACACTTCAAAGATAGGTATGGCACCACTGAGCTAAATCCCAGACAGGGCCCTGGAATCTGCTTTCTTTTTTTTTGAGACAGGGTCTTGCTCTTTGTAGTTCAGGCTAGGCCTGAGCTCACTATGTAGCCCAGGCAAGCCTGGAACTCAGCAATCCTCCTCCCTCTGCCTCCCAAGTGCTGGCATTACAGGCATGAGCCACTACACCCAGTATTGTGGCATGCAGTTACTGGAGATTGAACCCAGGACCTTGCACTTGCCAGACAGACACTGGCGCCACTGAGCTAAATCCCTGGCCCTGGAATCCACCTTCTTTTTTTTTTTTTTTTTTTTTTTTTTGCTTTTTGAGACAGGGTCTCGCGTTGTAGTTCAGGCCGGCCCTGAGCTCACTATGGTGCCCAGGCAAGCCGCTGCGAACTCAGCAACCCTCCTGTCTCTGCCTCCCGAGTGCTGGGATTACAGGCGTGAGCCACCTCGTCCGGCATTTGGAATCCACCTTCTTAGCCAGCTTCCCAGTGACTCCAATGCAGGATTGCTTTGAAGGTCAAAAGAAAGACTAAGTATGCAGGGCCTGGTTCCGGTCCTCAAAGCGCAGAGTAAGGAACCAGCATCCCAGCCTGAGTCTGAACCATCCAAATTCTCAGCCTTGGATTGTTCTGCACATTGTCCCTGAGCTGTGGGGAGAGTCCGGGAGAAGCTACTTCTTTGCAGACTAATGTTGCCACCCAGGGGTTACAGTCTGGTTTCCAGTGCTCACGCCCTTGAAGGTTTACAGTGTCCGCAGAGCTCCCAGGCCTCTCTTCCGACTGTTCCTCCTTCTCAACCCCACATTGCCCTCAGGGCACACTTGGCAATGTCCAGGTTATCCAGCAGCTGCCGCCAAGGAAAGTGACTGGCATGAGTGGGAGTCTCGTTGGCCAGGGTTCTCCAGTTCCGGGGTCGGGTGAGGATCAGTGGTGCTGAATATACTCCATGTGCAGAGCAGCTCCACGATGGGGACCCGGCCACAAATGGCAATTGTGCCGGGGCCTCAGCTGACTTTGTAGGGGCCACTGCAGTGACCCTCAACACTTTGTGCTATTAAAACTACTCGGAACAGTCGCACTCATTCATTTGCTTGGCTTCATGATTGCAGCACGTGGCAGTTCTGAGAATCACCCTAAGAACCCCGCAGAGCAGGAACTGCCATTAGCTGTGTGTCCAGGTTGGAAAGTGAGACCGCAGAGAGGCTCTTCACGGGAAGAAGCACAGGTCAGATTCAGCAATCCCGTCTGTGCATCCCTCAGTCTAGGCTTCACGTGGAGGTGACAAGAGGGACAGCTGGCCACCCCACTTCCAGCAGCTCCCAGGCCCCAGCAGCATGGGGAGACGATTCCCAGGGCCAGGGTGAGGGGTACCTGAGAAGCGGCCTGAAGCCTACAATGCAGTACTCACGACAGCTTTCTGCAGGGCAGCAAAGCACACTGACTTTGAAGCCCTGGAGTGGGTTTAACTTTAGCTGTGAGAGCTGGGCATTTAGCTTAGTGGTTCTGGCACCTGCCCGGCAAGCACAAGGTCCTGAGTTCATTCCCCAGTACCAAAAAAACCTTTAACCTTAAACTCCCTCAGGACCGAGGAGGGAATGGTCTTACTGACTCATGTGACACCAGGACAAGATGAGGCTCAGGGAGGACTGGTGACCTCCCACAGGGAAACTGAGCTCAGGGACAGGATGGACTTACCCCAAAGCCATGGCTGCTGGGTAAGAGACAAAGAATTTAAATTCTGGCAGTGAGACTCGAGTCAAACATCTTAACCACTTACCTCTCTTTGCAGGGCAGTGGCCCAGCGACACAGGACTGAATTCCAGGCCTTCATACAGAGTTATGTCCAGGGCCTTGTTTTGATACAGCATCTCTGATAAGTTGCCCAGACTAGACCCAAACTTGTCATTCCTCCTGCCTCAGCCTCCCAGGGTGCTGGGATTAAAGGCATTTACCCCCAGCCTGGCTCACTTAGCACTCCTGACTAGGGAAGCCTCCCTACCCTCAGGTCTGAACCATGAGGTGGGCTCTTCCCTCCAGCTCACCTTACAACGTTTACCTTGGAAACTCTACCCTCGGCCTGGGGCTTGAAGGCTGGGTCCACAGTTCTCTCACCATCCTCACTGTCTGCTGTGTGACCCTGGTGAACATCTGCCCCTCTCTGAGCCTCAGCATCTGTATCTATAAAATAGAGTTTAAACTAGTTGTGATCTGAGGTGCCGCTAGTCCATATTCAGGGAGTCTATGACAACACAGATTTAGAGTCTCCCGCCCGTGATTTGAATTTGTCCTTGAGAGCTCTCTCTCCCTTCTCCCCTCCCTTCCTCTCCCCCCCTCCTTCTCCTCTGCTCGCCTTCCTCTCCTCTTTCAGTTTTCAGCTTAATTATGGTTAACTCTGTTATTTGGAGACTTATATCCAAGCTCATTATGAGTAATTATTCAGTCTGGAGAGGAAACAGCAATACAGCTAGTTTAATTTAATGCTTACCTAGTTCACTTAATTAGCAATAAGTCTTGGCAAAACGGTGAAGTTTGTGGGGTCCTGGCTCAGTGGGCGGGTGGGGAGGGACTAGTGCTTTTCTTGGAAAGACAAACAGGTCTCAGGGTAGATGCAGGAAATGGGAAGGAGGCGTTGCCAGCAGCTGGACCCAATATCTGTCTGGCCCAGGCTGCCCAAGATGTGAGGCTGGGGTTCCCCAGAATGAAGGGCCTGCTGAGGGCCAGACCCTGTGCAGGATGCTGGACAAACCTTTCTTATGCCCTCCTTGGACCTGGGAATTTTACATTCAAGATCATTTAAGAAATACCTTCAGTAATTCAACTTTTTTTTTCTTCCCAGTACTGAAGATTGAACTCTGAACTTCAGGCATGCTAGATGAGTGCTGCCACCACCAAGCTACATCTTTTTTTTTTTAATGATTGATTGATTGAGACAGGGTCTCGCTTTGTAATTCAAACTGGTCCTGAACTCACTACATAGCCCAGGCTAGCCTCAAACTCAGCAATCCTCCTGCCTCTGCCTCCCGAGTGCTGGGATTACAGGTGTGAGCCACCACGCCCGGCACTGTGGTATGTGGTATTGATTGATGGTGGGCATGAGTCTCCACGCCCAGCATTGTATGTAGTTTCTGGGGATTGAACTCAGGACCTTGCGCTTTCCAGGCAGGCGCCGGAACCACTGAGCTAATCCTCCAGTCCACTTATATTTTATTTTGAGACAGAGTCTTGCTTAGGTGGCCAGGCTGGCCTTGAACTTGGAATGTTCCTATCTCTACTTCCTAGGCAGCTAAGATTGCAGGTGTGCACCACCAATTTTATGGTAAATGTGTTCCTATTTCAGTAGTGACAGTAGTTTGACTAGTTAAGGAGAACATTTCCCACGTGATACAACTCTGCTTTTACTTTTCTTGCCCCTTTTACCCAGGAATGCGTCAGCTTTGGGTCAGCACCAGAACCTGGTAACAAGTGCATGTGGTTCCACTCTATTTTAATAGTTCTACTTCCAGAAAATAAGTAACTGATGCAGATTTCATTCTAGTAAAAACACCCAAGTTTGATTCCTGGTACCAAAAGTAAAATAAGATAAAATAAAAGTGAACTGTCACTAGTAGAGTTGATGCCCAGATGGCCAAATGCTCCCAAGAACAGAGGAGAGTGAAATAGGGCCCAGTGGTCTGGGTGAGGGACAGTCAGGCCAGGGGACAGGTGGGCAACCCTCTCTGCTCGGCCCTGAGCAGAGGGAACTTCTCACCAGCCATAGGACACTGCCAAACTCAACACTGCCCCAGAAAGTCCTCCTCAAGCTGGCTCTTGGCCCCTTCCAAGGGCTCCCCAACTTCTTTCCAGGCACCCCCTGCCTGGATGTCCTAGTCCTTCCCATCACCTGGCAGTACCTCACCCATTTCACAGACTACCATTTTCTTCTACTCTCTGCCAGTGGGTAAACTGAGGCCTAGAGAAACAACTCCACAGCTAGTGATAGCACAGCCACAATCCAACTGACGTGGCCTCTGGTGAGCACCCCTCTGGTGTCCACCACGCCATGGAGCCCAGCAGCCTAGTCCTTCCTGGGCCTGCGGCTCAGCTGAAAACTAGCATGTCCCCTCCCAGGCGCCATCTCCTATTTAATGGCACCTTTGGACAACTCAAGGCCATAGTGGGTCCACCATGCTTCCCATGCCCCCAGTGGCCAGTCCTGGAGTCCAGAGTCCTGCAGTCTGCAGTCCCACTCTTGTGCCATGCATCCCCTGGGACCTCAGGGCCACCCTAGGGACTCCCCCCATCAGAGGCTGCTCCCCGACACCAGGAAACAACAACAGAGGATCTGAGATTAGGTCAATTTTATTGGGGGCTATAACCCCTCGGAGCCCAGCGTGGTGGCTCAGGCCAGCCTCTTGCTTATGCGCTCATAGATCACATCTCCGATGGTGGAGGTCTGAAAGAAGCAGCCAGAACAGAGAGGGGTCAGTGCTGCATTCGTGGGGGTCCATGGGGTGCAGCTGGGGGGGAACCAGCCCCAGTGGTTCCCATGGGTTATAAGAGCCATCAGGCAGCTCTCGGGGGGTGAGGATACCTGAGAGCTATGAGGGTCGGCATGGCTCTGAGGGCACTAATCTTCACCCTCCTTGTGATCCATGCAGGACCCCCCTCCCTGAACACACTGAACCCCCAACAGCCCTGGGTGGCTGTCTGCCACAGCACAGTGGAGGGATCTGAAGCTTTGCTCTCTGTGAAGAGGGCTTCTCCGCTGGGCACCAGCCTGCCTCC
>PVIC010024266.1:0-26006 GCA_004025085.1 Thryonomys swinderianus | reverse complement strand
TCTCATTTGATGAATCATCATTTGTACCTGTGCATCTTGATTCTCATTTGATGAATCATCATTTGTACCTGAGCATCTTGATTCTCATTTGATGAATCATCATTTGTACCTGTGCATCTTGATTCTCATTTGATGAATCATCATTTGTACCTGTGCATCTTGATTCTCATTTGATGAATCATCATTTGTACCTGTGCATCTTGAGTCTCATTTTTCCCATTCCCCTGCCGTCCCTACAACCCCTCCCTCTATACACATAAGCTTTGCTTCCTTTTCTGTTTCACCCATCAGTTTTTCTCCGCCTTCCTTACTTTACCCTGCCCCCTTTCCCTTTTGCCTTTGAACATTTTCTTCTTATCTCATAATATCTGTCATACATTCAGGAACTCATTTACACCTTCAGTTTTTCATACCACAGAAATAATATGGGATTTACACATCTGTATCCTATTTCTTCACTTATGAGCATGTCCTCAAGGTCCATTCATTTAAATATAAATGTCTCATAAGTTAAATCAATAGGTCACAGACCTCTAAATATCATATCTTTTCTCTGGTATGAGAAACTAGAGATGTAAATGAGCTCTAGAATATAAGGTAGGTATTGTGAAATAGAAAATATTGAAAGGGAAATGGGGTGTAGGTGTAAGTTACAAGAGAAAAAAATGTGATAGTAGTGAAAAAAGGGAAACAAAGCTTATGGATATAGGGGGATTGTAGAGTGGGTGGGGAAATGGAAAAAATGAGAAATTGTTTCATATGCTGGTACAAATTCTCAATATGTGTGATCATGATGTGTATATATATATATAATGTACCAATAAAAATTCAAATTTTATAAAAAATACATAAATGTCTCTAGTTTATCACTCTTTATGGCTGAGTAATATGCTCTTCTGCCCTCACCACAACCTCAAATAACCCATGGAAATACTCCAAGAAGTGACAATTTTGAAAAGGAGCCTAAATTTGTTGATTGTCTTCTTAGACACTATTAAACTCATACAGCAAAGGTACTGATTATTGTAGGATAAGTCCCCAACAGACCGGGAGACCCTACTGTTTCCTCTCTCTCACTTGTAGTAGGAGAAAAACTGTAAGTTAGATACACAAGCCTACATTTTGCATGTTCTCTTCTACGAGAAACTCAAAGTACATAGGCAAAGAAAGACCCAAATGGAAGATAGACAAATAGGAAGTAGAGAGTTTCAGATGCTTTCCAAAATTACCTATTCCATTGCTTCAAAGATATTTGAATACAAAGCTAATTTGTTTTATTTATACAATGAATTTCCCATAGCTCATTCAAAGTTCTATGCTACTGGGGTTTTTTTTCTTTTGTAAGACAGAATATTTTTTGTCTGTCTCATATTCTCTGCACAAGTCCTCTTTATACAGGTAATTACTTTGAAGATAATGATACATCATGTATTAACTATTGTTTTTCTCATACAATTTTGTTGTGAAATTTTGTTCTATTGTTTCAGGAAATAAAATTTTTTAAAAAAGAAGAACTAAAATGTGCTGCTGATACAAGGTCCTAAGGTAAGAATTAACCAGAACTAGGCAGACTCTATTCCCATACTTTCTAGAACAAGTGGTTTTCTAGAACGTTAACTCAGACCATCCAGTTGCTTACACGTGTAAAAACTAGAGAGGGGCTGATGCCTTGTGGTGCACACATAGATAAGGCTCCATCCGTCTGGAAGGTGCTCATGAGTCCTGCGGGACGGTGTTAGCATGAATCCTGGGTTTCCCTTGTTCCTTGTTGCCATATGTAAACAATAACATCGCTTTGCCTAACTCGTATGAATTTTTCGCCTCACCAAACTGGTGCGAGTTGATTGACACTGGTATATGGTACAGGTGAGTGGCCAGAGTCTTCTCCTGGAAGATACCCAGGAACAAAATGAAAAACATGTACACAAAAGTAAAGTATTTCTTGGTTTTTAAAAAATTTATAACTATTTAAAGCAAGGAAAATAAATAGAGTGTTTAAAGCAACCCCCATAAATACCATGAAAATACATTTAAACTCAAACACATGGTTAAGCGCATTAAACACAAATGGACTAAATGTATCAATCAGAAAACCAGACTGTCAAGCTAGATAAAAGAGGAAACCCCAGCAGTACCCCACTGTCTAGAGGAGACACGTTTTAAATACAAAAGTGGTTGAAAGTTAAAGGATGAGAACAGTTATTTCACAGAAGCAGTAATTATAAGAAACCTGGTGTGGCTATTGTAATAGCACCCAGCTTAGTCATCAAGGCAGGGCGACGACAAAAAAAAAAAAAAGAGAGAGAGAGAGGGACTTGTGCCATGGTTTGATAGATTTCTACCAGTTTGAAAGACATAATACTGAATGAATTTACACACAGCCAAAACACATAAAGTTGCCACTTCCTGAACTAAAGAAAGACTGACAAGATCATTACAAGGAGTTCTATCCCGGTATCTTAGTGAACATAAACATTAAGATCATTTAGAAATACTATTCAGCCAAATCCAACAAACATAAAGCAAGATCTAGTACATCGTAACTCGTGGTATTTACTTCAGCATGTGCAGTTGGTTTAAAAATTGTATAAATGTGTGTCACCACACTGACACAACAAGTGAGCACTCTTTACCCGAAATGCTCGCAATCAGGGGTGTTTGAATTTCAGATGCTGTAAGAATTTAAAATATTTGCAGCTACTTGATAAGTATGTGCCCCTTGTGGACACGCTTTCATAGAACTTGGACATCCAATGAAAACATAGGCTTCAGCAGAGCAGTGAGGCAGGAGTTGTTTCCCTTGTGGATACCGAGTAAATTGTGCTGACACTGTGATCGCAAGCTGTCACGTAAGATCAAGTATAGAATTCGCCCCTTGTGGTGTCATGGCAGCATTCAAAAACCACCAAAGTTGCAAGCATTTTGAATTTGAAATTCTGGAATTAGCCCAGTATCATGGGAGAAAATCATCTCACTAGATGAAGAAAAATAACTTGGTCAACAATAAATATATCTCTTGAAAAAATTCTGATACACTAAAATGAGAAAACTGTCCCAATAAAATGTTTCAAAAAAAAAAAGAATAAAATGTTGCTGAAGCATGTTCCTAGATTTTAAGGAACTCTTCCAAAGAAAGTAGTCATAAGCCAAGCAGGATGGCTCTTGCCTGTAAACCCAGCACTCGGGAGGCAGAAGCAGAAGAATCGCTGTAAGTTCGAGGCTTACCTGGGCTTACACAGTGAGCTCAGGGCCAGCCTGAACTACAAAGGGAGACCCTGTCTCAAAACAAACAAACAAAAGTAGTCACGGGTTCAGCTTAAGTGAGGGAAGGAAGAACATGCAGGGAAGATGTGATCTGTTCCAAAAGCCATCAGTTATTTAAATCTTGAAACATCCATGATAAAATCTGGGCGATAAGGAAGGAATGGTAGAGATAGAAGACACAAGTCTGCTCTTTCTTGCTTCTCACATGTAAGGCCAACGTGGGAAAATGACTGCTGTATGTACTTCAGGAGAGAGGGAGCGTGAAAACACTGGATAAACGAAACCCTGTCCAGCTGTGAGCCTCTGAGACCACTCAGCCGACCGGAAGGAGAACAAATGGACGACGGGTCATCCCACCACACCCAGCTAGGACAGCGCAAAGATCCAAACTGTGACATTTTACGAGTACAGAAAGATGGGGAAAAGGTAAGCTCGTTAGCAGGCAAAATGTCCTGGGCTTTTTAAATTAATTGAACATTCTGTAGAATAGTAAGTTTGATCCATAGATAAATAAGATGCTAAAATACAGAATGTTGGTTCATAAAGAGCTTTAGAAGTAATATTGCGAGGCGTGGTGGCTCACGCCTGTCATCCCAGCACTCGGGAGGCAGAGACAGGAGGATTGCTGAGTTCGAGGCCTGCCTGGGCTACATAGTGAGCTCAGAGCTAGCCTGAACTACAAGTGAGACCCTGTCTCAAAAATAAATAAATAAATAAAAATAAATTTTAAAAAAAAGAAGTAATATATAGCACTATATGTTAAATGTGGTTTCATCTTCAGACCTGATCATTTATGTCCTTTTACCAACTTTACCCTGCAGAACTGTAATTAAAGCTTAAAGAAGTCAAGCAGCTAAAAGTAAAGAAAAGTGGTCAAATGCTGTTTGGATAGGTTGGGTTTTAGTACAGAGATGATATGTGAGATGCAGTCGGTAGTAGATGTGGATCCAAAACAGAGCTCAAGTCTAGAGAATGGAATTAAACCATAGTCAAAATATATCTTAATAAATAAGGGGATCTATAATTGCCCAAGGAGCTAAAGGACAAGAAGACACAGAGTAAACTTGAAGAGGTCAGCAAGAGGTTAAGAAGTCTCAATTCCGGGGCTGGAGATTTAGTTCAGTGGTTCCGGTGCCTGCCTCGCAAGCGCAAGGTCCTGAGTTCGATCCCCGGTAACCACATACAATGCTGGGCGTGGAGACTCACGCCCACCAGCCATCAATACCACATACCACAGTGCCTGGTGTGGTGGCTCACGCCTGTAATCCCAGCACTCGGGAGGCAAAGACAGGAGGATTGCTGAGTTCGAGGCTTGCCTGGGCTACAAAGTGAGCTCAGGGCCAGCCTGAACTATAAAGTGAGACCCTGCCTCAAAAAAAAAAAAAAAAGTTTCAATCCCCATTCTTATGTAGGTGAATTAGTATAATGGGGTCCCTTTAAAATTAGGAAATTGTTTCTTTGCTTTCTCAGTTACAGCCTTTATCCTCGCTAAGCTATTTCTCTGTCCCAGTTTTCCCCAGCCATCATCTCATGCTGAGAACCAAAGTTGAACGAAAGTATTTCCAATGGCCTGGAGTTGAGGATGGACCAGAATTCCTGGGACAACCATAACTGGCAACATTTCTCTCCACTGACTTGCAGCTCTCCAGCACTGCTGAATCTGTATGTAGTATATCTATGTCCATATACAGCTACATATATGCACATGCACACACACACACACACAGGTATACATATCCATGTGTGTGTGTGATGGTTTCTCTAACTGTTCTCCCAAAGTTTCATGTAATCATAAGCTTTTTCAAAGGCAGCTGGATCTAGAATACATGACGCTGGAATTGATTCATGGTCCAGTGCTCGGCTCAGGGGCACTAGGTTGAAGAGTGTGAGTGCGACCAACCCTAAATACCCTGGATAAAATGAAAAGGGTTCAGAAAGATGCTGTTCAGATCCTTTGCCGCTTTTGATACCTTGTGGCTGCCATGAACTGTTCTTTGTGAAGGCTTTATACCAGGCTACCCTGCCTGGAGCCAGTTGACTAAGGACTGAGCCTTCTGCAAACTGGGAGCTACGTAAACCTTTCCTCCTTTCACTTTAACTGTTGGGAATTTTGTCTCAGCAACGGGAGAAGTAACTAAGACTATGTAATTCTTTTGTTCTCCATGAATGATCCCTCCTAGACTTTCTTTCGAGTTTTGAGTAAATTGTGAATAAAATAATTTTTTTCTTATATCATTTTTCTGTTGCTCTCAACACAGGCAAGTGGGACCAAATCCAGTTGGGTGAGAACCCAGAGTTAATCCTATGCCTTAGGTCCCAATAATATAGTAATTGCCAATGAGAGTTGAACAATGAAAAACAAACAAAATTACCAATTTTAGAAGAAATTGTGAACAAAGTCAAATCCTACAGGTATCAGCCAGTAAGAATTCACAGAAGTCACTAGTAATCTTAACGAGAAAAGTTGTAGTAAAAGTTGGAAGTGGGGCCGGGCGTGGTGGCTCACGCCTGTAATTCCAGCACTCAGGAGGCAGAGGCAGGAGGATTGCTGAGTTCGAGGCTTGCCTGGGCTACATAGTGAGCTCAGAGCCAGCCTGAACTACAAAGCGAGACCCTGTCTCAAAAAAAAAAAAAAAAAGTTGGAAGTGGGAAGAGCAAAATGTAGTTTCAGGAACAACTGCTAATTTCAAGATAACTTTGGTTGATAGACTGTTTGTTGACCTGTAGACATGAGTGAAGACTTGGCCCAGCTGTTATGTTAGAAAAGCTTTGATGACTGACACACGGTGTGAGAACAAACCACCCCAGCCATCGAGAGACCAAGCGCCTGCTGAAGGGGCTGGGATTGACCCAAGGCATGGCATGGGAATGAAATCCCATGGGACTCTTGCAGGCAGTTTTGATTAGAGAAATACAGCTTTTATTCAGAAAGGAATAAGAAATAGGAGATGACTGGCTTCCATCTATGATTCAAAGAGTCTTGGGCAAATAATTCCATGTGTGTTTGTAGAACTCTGAAGAATCTCCGTTGCACAAAATGCTTTGCTATGGCCAGCAGCAGCAGCAGTATCCTCTAGATGCTTGTTTGAAACAGACTCAGCCCAGATCTGCTGAAGAAAACTGATGTCTGCACAGAGATGATGATTCCCTGGAGAACTCATACACATACGACAATTTGAGGAACATTCCTTCCAAATGACAAATTCCTTTGTGTGAAATTACATATGTGATATAACATATATAAATAATTAACTTGATTAGTCTATATAATATAAACAAGTTATATATAACTGCTTGACTAATGATTTGTAGTTCAGATTTTTCCAATAAAGCATCTTTTAAAGATATGTACACTCCAGAATGATTAAAAAGTTAAGACAAATTCAAGAAGAAAATATAAACAGGAAAAGATAATAACCATCATGTGTTAAATAAAGGCTTTACTCTGCGCTAAGAGCTTCAATTTACTGCATTCTCAAAACTTTAGAAGTGAATCAATATTATATTATTATATTATATTTTACAAGTGAATGAAAACACATTAGAGAATTGAGATAACTTGCTCAAGACCACAAAGTGTTAGAACTCAGATTTGTTTAACATCAACGTAGACCTATACCTTTAATCACAATAGAGAGGTTACAATATAAAATGCCTGCTATGGACTTGAATATATGTAGTCATGATTTATCCTATTTTTGAAAGCTGGTGTTAGGCAAGAATATAAGTGGTTACAACGCTCACAGAGTAGGTATTTTAATTTTCTGCCTGTCAAATGCGATTTGTATGGTAAAGGCAGCGATCACATTTTTCAGAGATGCTATACATCCTTGTAAAACGGAGTTATCTAAATGCTCAGCAAACCGAGATGCATATCAAAGATCTAAGGCCCTATTTCATAGCTACATATATAAACCATAGCCAAGGAGATTTTAATACTGTAGTAAAATCTTATATAAACTTTAAAGGAAAAAGAGATAATTTATTATTCTGACTAGGATATGACTCAGAGTGAGAAAGGAAGCAGCAATGAAACAAAAAAAGGATCTGAAAGTAACTCGCCCAAATAAGATATTTTATTCGCTGTTTATTGTATGGACAGTGTTCAGCCCAAAAACTTTTCAAAAGGCATTACCAATATCTGTAATATGAACAGAGGACACATTTCAGAAGATATCCAGAAAAATAAAGGGAAAGAGTGGGTAGGGGAAAGTAAAGAAGGGAAAGAAAAAACTTGAGAGTAAAAAAAAAAAAGGAAACAAAGCTTATGAACATGAACATAGGGGGTGGAGGTTGAAGGGAAGGCAGGGGAAGGGGAGAAATGAGAATCGAGATGTGTTAGGCACAAGTACAAATTCTCAATGTTAAAATGATCATAATGTATATATATAAAATATCCCAGTAAAATCAGTTTTAAAAAAAAGATATCCAGAAAATAGAAAAAGTGACATTAGTGTTGAAGAATGACAACATAACCAAGCATCATGTCAACTTAAAAAAAAATAACATTTGGCAATCAATAAGCTCCCTTTGGATTAGAAAACAACCTGTAGATGAGATTTTTCTCACTTTGCAGGATCACATGAATATATTTGTTGATGATCTAGAGATAAATTACCAGAGTCAAATAATTTTTACTAGATTAAATAATCCTAATCCTTAACACAGATATGGAAATAGTTATCTGCTTTCTAGAACTCCTACATCACTGTCGTTTGAGGCCTAAGCTAGGCTGAGGCAGATCGGGAAACAGCAGAGCCTAAAGACCGCTCCACCGACCCCAAGCCCACAAACGATGTAAAATCTCTTCCCACACAGTTCCCACAGTGCTGGGAAGAGTCTAGAGACTCTTTCTGAGACTCCACAAGGTAAAGATGAAATGTGTACTTTCTTGGTCTAGTTGGCAAATGCTGAGTTATTAATGCCTGGTTCCATACCAGGAACAAAGCCCTACAACAATGGAACAATTGCCCAGGAAGCCATTTGGATTGAAGTTAGTCTCTCCTTCAGGAACGGAAGAGCCGAAACTTGCCAGCTTTGATTTGCACGCCTTTCAGCTACTATTTCCAGCTGATTCAGTTCATACAAGTCTAGCTTTCATTTAGGGCTGAGCTCATTGACTAAAGAATAAAGAAGAATGGGGGAAAAAGAAAGGAAATCAAGGAAAGGCTTCATTGATTATGCAAAGTGTTGCTTTGGGAAAGGAGAAAATCTTGTTAGAGGCCTGGCAAACTTAATTCATTAAGGACTTAGTGGCATCTTCTAAAACCAGAACATTACATCAGATTAGTTTAAAACACCAAGTGGCACTGAAGTTTGATAGGCTACACTATCTCCATGGACTCTGTTGGTTACATTCTCTGCATTCCTCATCTTACTCTTAAAAATGGGGAGAAGTTTGCCACAAACTATGCTGGAAATAAATGTGACTTGTTGGAAACTGAGACACTGAAATCAGGACTGGTGAGTCTACTCTGGCATTCAAAAGCCCAATGTCTTCTTCCGCATACGTGATCATTTGGCCTTAATTTCCACCTTTCTTTCCTTGTTCACGAACAGCCCACTCAACCTCCTTTCTTCTGATGATCCTCTGGAGGCAAGGTTGGTAAGTGAATGTGAACATTAGCATAAGATCCCCTAATGGTGTGTGAGAATCAGGGCCTTCTGATTGGAGAGTCTCTGACAATCTCTACAGCTTCATAGCAGAGAATGAGGTTGTTTTCTCTTCCTTTGTTTAGAAGCTTCAGATTCTCCCACTCACTGACCGTCTCCTTATTAGATGTAAAGAACATAGCACTAATCTCAACTACTATAGAAATTTAGCGGGGTAAGATTTTATACTGGTTCTGCCATGCCAAATAAGTCTTCGCTTTGAGAAAATGGCTAAATTATAATGATTTTCTTGCCACAGAGTATCCGATTTCAGGAAATTGTTTGGCAAACATTTTCAAAACCTATGTCTGACAACAATGGTAAAGTCTGATGTATACAATAATAAAATGGATGAACTTAGATGACTGCATGACAGGCTGGTCAACTTGAAGATACTGACACACATTCTGTCCTTAAAATATACTGAAAAGGCCTTATTAATAGTTAGAATGCAAGCATCAAAAGGATTCTACATTAATGTGCAGATACTAAAAACTGGGATACATATGAAGTTACATTAGTGATCAAATCATGGTTAACAATATTTCAAATGGAATACAATATTGACTTGAAATAAATGAAAGAAAATTTAACAATCTAAAAAGTCTCACAATTGAATGCCTTTAAGTCCACAATTTAACAAACAAAAGATAACTTTATTCATAATGGTCTTTAAGGTGCAGCAAAGATTTTACTTGATTGCAAGTTTGGTACATGCAAATGATAAATACAGAAGCACAGAAAAAGCTAATGAGTAAATCTGCATATCCAACCTTTGAGCAGCTCAAATTGCGAAGACATTTTCTTTAAATTGAGCAGGAAAATATTCTCTGTGAATTTCATTTCATTTTTCTTAGAAAAGGCTGAAGTTGGATTCCTGGCATCTCACACATAGACAATTAGATGTTGGATCTGCTCTTACCTTTGTATTTGATGTCTGTGGTGGCAGGGACCAACCCCTTGATAAATTAGAAATCACCCATTTAGAGTTGTACATTTCAACTGGAATTAAATTGTAGTAGTTGCTAATCTACACACTAGGATTTTCTTAAACCAATATATAGATACTGACACACACACACATAAATATGTCTCTTTTTAAAATTAGGGCACAAATTCAGCAACTACTTAGAGCTAAAAAAACTGTATTCATAATCTCATTTAATATGCATTGTGAGTAAAGTACCCATGTGGATGAATGAGTGAAATTAAAAAGATTCACTGCCCAAAGCCAATGAAACAATATCATGCGGTTGATACCCTTAGGATGGTTGTCACTATTTGAATTTTGCATGTGATTCTATAGACCTGGGTATCGGCCTTGTAATCAGTAGTAAATTAGGACCAAGGAAAATAAGTGTCATAGATAAGAATGCTGTTATCATCCATAAAAAGGAAAATATGGACAAAATGATTTTAATGTCACATGCACACGGCAGAGTCAAACAACCCTGCATACCTGGCTTTGTCCCGATGAGAGAACTCAGGGCCTTCTTTGTGACAATATGCATAGAGACAACTGAGATGATACAATAAATTCTTTACAAGCATTACATAATCAGCAAAATGAGAAATAGGTACGTTATTTTTACTATGCCTGCAAAGTTAATTAGTTGAAAAACGTTACTATCCAAGGCATAAACCCTCCGCTCTCTAAGCCAACCAAGCTAACTATTCATGATTTCGTGGTCCCTCTGGGACACTGCAGAGTCCAAACGGCAATGCGTCTGGAAACCCTCACAGCGACTCATGACGCTGCCTTTCAGCAAGACGCTTTCGCGGGAGAGGCTCCTATTTTCACCCCAAAAAGCATGACAACTTGGATGGTGACGTGGCATGACGACCAGGTATGCATATGGAAGCCAAATTAACAGGAAAAAGAATAGTTGAAAAGAGTGAGTCTACTCTTCAGAGGTGATGATTGTGTTTCGTCCCTTCATTTAAAATGATTTATGTCACAGATACACACTGAATAACAGGCAATGTTGTGATAATGTGGAGGCAGTGTAACTCTTTTGGGAAAATAAACTCGTACGTATTTGGAGAAATACTTTCTTAATGAGTCCAAAAGGGGAAGGCTCAGTATATCTATAATACCATGTATATACTAACAAATTTTCCTTCATAAATCATATTAGTCAGACTAAATTAACATTAACTATTTTTCAACCCAAAATAGTATCATTCTATCTTACTCAGTTCTAAAAGTTACCAAAGTGCAAATATGATAGGTATTGTAACACTATTAATATTCAGCCAGTGGACTATAAAAATGAAGGTCTAATACCCTTCAAAACTTAGTCCATATCTACAACTGGTTAAAATAATGAAGGCAGGTAAGGGGGTTACTTGAGCTCAAGTTAATAATCATTACTTATCATATACTGTCTCTCATTCACATTTCATCTTACGAGACTATCAGCTATTCCTTCTCATAGACTGAAATTTCATTCTGTTGTCTGCACCTTGTTCATCAAGTGGTATAACATTTCATGCTTTGCTACTAAAATGTTTCTGTCTCATCTTTTGGCACTTCACATACAGAATTTATGGATAAACTGACTGCCACTTCTATTCACTGTGCTTCTTTGAAATAACTGCTGTTTTCAAAGGACGTGGAAAACAATTTATGAATACCCCAAACCTGATTATCACGCATCTTTAAAGCTCATCAAGCCATGTTTGGGAATAGCACAGAGGTCCTTGGGGTCGCTGAAAATATGGTATTATGTCACTACCAAACAATTCTGATTTTTTTGGAGAATTTTATATAGGTGAGTGATATTAAATTCATCCATAAATTCCTAATTCATCAACTAGAATTTATTTAATCATATTCAAGATCCTATGGAAATATAAAATCAAAGTAAGATACAACCCTTGAATATCTAAATGTTGCCATAAGACAAGTTCACCGATATAATCATGGTCCCAGTCAGTCAACCTTAAATAGGTGGCTCTCCAGGGATTTAGCTCAGTGGTTCTGGCATCTGCCTGGCAAGTGCAAAGTCCAGAGTTTGATCCCTCGTACCACATATCACAATGCCAGGTGTGGTAGCTCACGTCTGTAATCCCAGCACTCAGGCGGCAGAGGCAGGAGGATTGCTGTGAGTTTGAGTCTAGCCTGGGCTACATAGTGAGTTCAGGGCCAGCCTAAAGTGTAAAGCAAGACCCTGTCTCAGATAGATAGATGATAGAAAGATATAGGTAGATAGATAGATAGATAGATAGATAGATAGATAGATAGATAGATAGATAGATGACAGATAGATAGATAGATGACAGATAGATGACAGATAGATAGATAGATAGATAGATAGATAGATAGATAGATAGATAGATAGATGACAGATAGAGGATAGACAGATAGATAGATGACAGATAGATAGATGATAGCTAGAAAGATGATAGATAGATAGATAGATGACAGATGATAAATAGATAGATGACAGATAGATAGATGATAGATAGATAATGATAGCTAGAAAGATAGATAGATAGATAGATAGACAGACAGACAGACAGACAGACAGACAGACAGACAGACAGACAGACAGACAGACAGATAGATAGATAGATAGATAGATAGATAGATAGATAGATAGATAGATAGATAGATAGATAGATAGATGCAGACAGACAGACAGATAGATGGGAAGAAAGAATAGATGGCTCTGATCTGATCATATGCTACCATTGAATCTGAGTCTTGTAGCCAGAGAGACAGGGTAAGTCACACTCTTAAGTGTGAGAGGCACTTGGCCCCTAACTTTGAGAGGGAACTGCGTGGCAGAGAATGCAGATGGCCTCAAGGAGCTGGAGGCTCCATCACAAAGCACCAGGGAAGCACAGTCTTCAGCCTACAGCTTCACGGAGCTGACCTTAGCCAGGAGGCAGATTCTTCTCCAAAGCTCCGTAAGGAAAGCTCGCTCCCCGGCCAGCAGACCGACTGGAGCTATAAGGGTCTGCCAAGAACCCAGCCCCAGCACGTCCATGTTCTGACCACAGAGCCGTGAGCCAGCACTGGGTAATTCTTGCTTTGCAATTTGTTACAGGATAATAGAAAAAAATGGAAGTTTCCAAAATACATTTATAACAGTTTAACTTGTGATTAGGATGTTAGTGAGTATTTCAAATTAATTTGAAATGACTTGCTTTGTCGGTAAATAGTATAATCAATTTTATAAAAAAACACACGTGCAAGGAAATATGAATGAAAGGTAAGTAAACAGCAGGTCCCTTAAGTTCCTCTAATCATATAATCAAGTGCACTTATAAGTAAATGATAATGTTATTAATAATAGTATGTAAATAAGGCTTTAGTTTGTTCAACACACTCCCACATTCGTTTTATCATTTGAAACTTATCATAACTCAGTTGGATAAAAAATTACTATCACTTCCTAAAGTGCAAGAAATAATTATGAAGAGAGAACAAGTAACTGACTCAAAATCACTCACAAGATTTAGGGGTGCAGTGGGGTAGCCAGAAGTGACAACCAGTATCTTTGAATTTCCCTCCAAACTACATTTCACTTTCAAGGCTGACACATTATTTTGACAAATTTCTATATTTCTTCCTCTCTTCCTATTTCAAGAAATAAAAGATAACTAGAATATTTTTATAATTGGGAAAATTCTTTACTTCCCTTATTCCTACCCTTCACAAAATATAGAATATTTTAAAGTATATAGGGGGAGGGGGTTGTAGGGTGGGTGGGGAAATGGGAAAAATTGAGAATTAAATTGTGTCATATATTGGTACAAATTCTCAATATTGTGTGATCATGATGCATATATATAATGTACCAATAAAGGTTCAAATTTAAATATATATATACATAGAACATTTTAAAGATATACGTTTTTAAATATTCTAAGTACTTTTGCAAAAGTTTGAACCAAGTTTCAAAATTATTGAAGCTGTATGATGAAAAACTGCCCAGAGCCAGTAAGCAATTCATTAAATACATCTGTTAAAATGTGATATATTATTACCCATATGAAATTTGTGATATTTGCTCACATGAGAAGTTATTTATTCCAGTTGTACACTACAAATCCATGTTGTTAAAAGAATCCACACATTCCTATATGTAATACACCCAATTTCTGATTGAGGTTTTCTTTGGACTGTAGTTTATTTGATTTTCCCTTTAATAGTTTCATCTTTTCTATATTTTTATAAATACTGTATTTTATAATAAAATTATAAGGAAAATTATATCAAATTCAGTTTCATTTTTCAGAATAATTCATTAAAATTGTCCCTCATAATAATTTTATCAAAGCAATGTGGTCATTATTAAAATTCCAAGAAAATATATATATAAGGATGAGAACTAAATTTTTAGTAGCCAGGGCCTACACTGCTTCTCCCTGTCTCTCTGGCTCTGTCTGTCTCTCTGTCTGTCTCTGTCCCTCCTCCCTCCCTCCCTCTCTCTCTCTCTCTCGTTCCCCTTGACTACCTGTTCCAACACCATTAGCAACAAGGTAGATACAGACAATATTTTTTTCCAAACACCCAGCTACAGAAAGTTGAGAGAAAGTTTTTCTTCTTCACTTCCTACTTCATGAGCTAAGAAAATGCCAGGTCTTTTTTGGACCTTTCTATCAGAATTCCTGAGACCTATTTATTCCTAGCCAGAAGCAGTGAGATAAAAAGGTGGGGGTTTCTTTCCACACACTTATGAATCAGGTGTGACTTATCCCAGACTCATCTGTCCACCCTCATTTGGATCCTGGCTGTGGTCACGCCACTTCCGCCTCATCCACACCCTGGGCTGCCCTGCCTGAAGAACAGGAATCATGATTCTGATAAAGTGTGAGGAGCTGGGCATGTCCGGAGTAGCCTGAAGCCAGGAAAGTTTGTGGAAATCCTACAGCCTCATGTAGGGCCCAGCAAGTGGGTCAGTTTAGGCATGTTGATGGAATCTTCAAGATGGAAGAAAGTGTCATCCAGATATACAATAACACAATATTAAAAACGTTGCAAAAACAAAAAAAGCTGAAACCTAACAACTTCTCTCAATCCTTTGATCATTTTCAATCTTTTATGCACATACAGCTATAACACAAAGCTGTCTTCTTATAATACTCACCATTTTGCATTCTACCTGAAATTTAGCAAGCCCTAAAATTCTCCCATGCTTCTCTGCGCAGACTTTAATTTCTCCTCTTAATGGTTGTAGAATTCCTCAAGTAAGACACATTACAGTCTGATACGTCACTTATTTCTCCCCGCCTCACCAACTTCCGAAAGTGAATTTTCTTGCCCGAACATTAGGCAAAGTCAATCAAACCGTATCAGCAGTTCACTGGCCTGAACCAGCACCCAGGACTGCTGAGCTTCACAACAACGGGTGAATATGAGCTAAGTCTTGGGACAAAGCTAAACAACAAAGTCAAGCAGAGAGATTGTCCTACCTACTGTTTTGTTTTGTTTTGTTTTGTTTTGTTTTTTGTTTTGTTTCTGAGACACAATACCCCAAACCCACAAGTTAAAGGAGGAAAGGTTTATTGTAGCTCAGTTTAGAGGTTTCATCCCACAGTCGCTTGGCTCCAAGGCAAGGTTGAGTGGGGCACAGGGGCATTACAGTGCAGAAATGGTCCATGGTGGAGCAGGCAGGAGGCAGTGAATCCACCTGGCAGCAGCATGGAGCCTCCCTCTCCCTTTTGTCCCATCCAGACTACAAGCCTTTTGGGAGGTGCCACCCACAGCCAGGATGTGCCTTCCCGATATCCACAGCCAGACATATGCTAAACCAATCAGTGGGCCAATTTAGGCATTATATGTTCATCTCCATCTCCACCACCTAGATCCACCCACTTCTGAAAGTCCCACCTTTGAGCACATGAAGCCTTGGGGGAGCCTCTAGGTAGATGCAAGCTAGAACAGAAACAAGAAAGTCTGAATTTATAAGTACATTAAATAGAACCAGTTCTTACCTTTTGACTTGTAGAACTAGAAATTTTATTGTGTTGAATATACAGCAGAGATTCTCCCACCTCCCAAGTCAAAGAATTATTTACTGAGGAAAAGTCAAAGAACAATGACCCCAAAATACTTTTATAAGCTATCATGATACAGTTGGTAAAACTTCTACAATATTTGTAATCCTACTGATTGTCAGTAGAAATAATTACACCAGATGCTGAGGAAGACAGAAAGATTTTACCTAACACATACAGTAGCATAAAAATGTTAAGGGGGTGATAACCTGATTTTTAAAATTCATTTTCTTTTTAGAATGACTTTAGGTTTACTGTAAAAGGTATAAACAGCCTCCTGCAATATCAATACTCCTCACCAAAGTGGTTCACTTTTTACAGGTAATGAGTTAACACTGACACCATTATTACTCAGAGTCTACTGTTTGCTTTAGACTTCACTCTTCATGATGTACAGCTGAAGGATTTGGACAAATCCAAATGACATATATCCATCCATACAGTAGCATATAGTTTCACTGCCTGATAAATCTTTGCTCTAATATTAGATTTATTTATTTATTGTCAGTACTGAGAATTGAACCTAGAACTTCACTGACCTATGTATCCCAGGTACCTAGTTTTTATTTTGAGATAGGATCTGACTATGTTATTAAGTTGTCCAAGCCAAGACATCTAACCCTTTTTCTTACACTGAACAATTTATTAGGGAAATAGAAATAATGCTAAGAAAGAGCAAAACACAGGATGTTGTTTTATTAGTTGTAACAGTGGTATTGTGATCACAATTGTTAAAAGGCTTTTATCTTAACATTTTCAGATAAAATAATAAAATCTCTAGAATTTTTTCAAATACTTAAAAGTTAGCAAAACTATTGATAATATTTTCCATATATCTTGAGCCTGATTTTATGCATGTGCTTACAGAGTTTCAGTGTCTTTTTTCCCCTTTATTGTACCTCATAGAAAAGAAGCAATATTTTCATAGTTAGGCACAAATTGATATCTACAGGGCCTCTATATTTTAGCTTCATTTTCAAAATTATTGTTGTTGTTGTTGTTGTTTTAATTATTGTTGTCCCATAGCCCAGCCCATAATCAGTTACTTGAGAGGGTAAGGTAGAAGGATTATAAAGTTGAAGCCAGTCTGGGAAACTTAGCAAGACCTCGTCTCACAGAATAAAAAAGAAAGAAAAGAAAGAAAGGGAAGAAAAGAAAGAAAGAAAGAAAGAAAGAAAGAAAGAAAGAAAGAAAGAAAGAAAGAAAGAAAGAAAGAAAGAAAGAAAGAAAGAAAGAAAGAAAGAGAGGGTTAGGTATATGGTACAGTATTAGAATATACCTGGGTTTGGTCCCCAGTACTACAAAAAAAGTGAAGGAAGAAGAAAAAGAAAAGATGTGTTACTTTCTACAGCATAACTAAGGGGAGTTCCTCTTTCTAGCCTACTCATAGCTGGGGTGTTGAACATACTCTTCCCAGGTGCTAAGGAATATCTAGCATCCTTAACAAGGGTTCTCCTCCTTCAGTGAACTCAAGCACTGCCCAGGTGACTTTTTCTCCACACTACTGTGGGCTTCGGTGCTCTTGACCAGGACACATTTTGCATCATGGTCTGCTGTGCAGCAGCCTTGGTCCTGAGCATTCAAGTTTCCTTTCTAAAGTTAGTCTGTGGCCACTGCACCTGACAGTCTAGTGCTAGTCAGATGCCAGCTCAGGGTCACTTGCCCCCCACCGGGACATCTCATGCCCCACCAAAGAGTTTGGCTTGTTAGCAAGTTTCTCTGCCTTCTAACCCAGCCAAGTTGCAGTTACTGAAAAGCCCATTATCAATTGCCTTGAATTCCTCATCTCGGTGTTTCTAGGTATGTCCCCTTGTGATACTGTATGTTGCACTGTCAGACAAAAGAGAGAATGCAAACAAAAATCTTAGCCTATTAGCCAAATTATTTGCATTGATAATAAAGGTAACTGTTAACGTAAACATGGCATTGAGTATGCTTTCCACGCACTTTTGCTGTTTCCTTTTTCATAAGATGACTCACAGAATTTTAAATTGGAACTCATCCTTCCAGAGTTTGACAATACTAAAAAAAGAATTTACCCCAGGTCATTCACCTGGTGATTTATGTTTACATTAGTGTCCGTCGCTCTGTATCCTAGAACTCTAGACTTTTCCCGTCTAATGCAAGAGCCACTCAGTGTCTAAAACTGTGCATATGACATGAGAGTGGAAGGAACTGAGATGCTTAAAAACTGTGAAACATATGCTGGATTTGGGGGACTTAACATAATGAAAAAGGAATATAAAATTATCTCAGATATAGTTATTCACTGAATCAATTATTAATTTTTTTCAAGAAGTAGTCACTGTGGTATTTAATAGAAGCAGAAAAGAGACGCACAGGGTTATTCCTCAATTTTGTGGTACTTAAGGGTAAATACATGTTACTAAAAATTTTCTTCCTGTATTGCTTAGCCTTTTACACAAGTACTTTGAATTCTGACACTGTCAAAGCACACTCCACACTGCAGTGTGAATCACAGAGACCTGAGAGAGAAGACCACTGGCAAGCACCACCTGGCAAAGCAGTTTCCACTGCTCCACTCAGCCTCACTCAATAAAAGAACTAGTCCAGTGTAACTGGACACTGAAATGAATCTAAATTGGTACATGCTATAAGTATAAAACACACTCCCATTCTAACAACTGTAAACTATAAGTAACAACTGTAACTATGAAGTAAATTATAGCCATAGGTTTAGGTCGAGTCCATGGTAAAGTGACATTTCATAGATTCTGAGTTAAATAAAATATATTATTAAAATTAACTTCACCTGTCTGTGTTTAATGCGTTTATAAGGAAGAGTAAGACTATGTATGTGAACCTGGGATGTTTGCACTGGGTAACACTTTTCTATAGGAATTTTTCCCCCTCTATCAGTGCCAGTAGCCACACTAGTCAGGGCTTTGCCCTCCACAAAACACGGAACAACTGATGGAGGAAACGGTATCAGGCCCACAGTGAGGGGACTGAACGCGGTCTCCCGCCCACACCTCCACTTTTTCACTTCTGTTCAGGCTCAGTTGTCCCGTGGTGATTAGCGAACATGACTGAAAATATCACCGCAGCACAGTGCAATGGAGAGGTGGTGTTCATTAGTCAGAAAACCTGAATCCTCTCATCTTAGAACCCTCATGACAAGATCAAAAGCCCATCATGGGATCTTGGAAATTTCCTCTTTCACTTTAGGTATGAAAGTAAAAATCCATCCCCTCTGTTTCAGAAAGCATTATAGTAAGTGAGCTAAATCTAGGTGAAGTCAGCTGAAAACTTAATTCTATTGCCACCATCATCCTGTACAATAATTGTCCTAACTACCTTTGTATGCAATCGAGAAAAACGTGAGCTGTAGAGGACTAAAATAGCACAGTTCTGGAGAAATTCCAAAACCCACAAAGATTTAAATAGGAAATTTTAAATACTAATGACTAAAGAGTAAGGCTGCAAAAGAAAAAGAACATGAAAGGAATAGGATATAGGGGGAAGCATATACAAAAGTATAAGCAGTTTGACTTTGTAGTTCACATTTATGTCAGTTGTCTGAGGCCAGCAGAATATCACCTGCCTTCCCAAAGAATATCCTTTCAGGGAGCCATTAGAATACTGTTGATAAGATATAAACCCCTCACCCTAGCTATACTGCGGTCAGTTCAGGGTTTCCATGGCAGCAGGGTGTGGGAAGTAGGACCTTGATTTCACGCTGCCTAAGTTGAAGCTTTTGAAACAGAGGACCCTGTATGGTCTCTGGCTGAGCGATACTGGGCACCGCACCACTGAGCCCATCATGGCACACTAGCAAAACACAGTGACATGATTATTTTCCTGAATGTCTGAGCTACTTGCAACATTCCCCGTCTCCATCAGATCCTGAAAATCAAGGCACATCAGAAGGCTTCCATGTCCTACTTTGGTTGTGTTTGCTGTGGTCCAGGGAATTTATCATAATGTAGAGAATCAAGCTGTTTTATGTCTGCCCAACTGCACAATGGATTGAAAAAGGATTTATACCAGAGGTAATTAATATCAGTGGATATATTTTCTAATGTGCATGAAAAACAAGTTCATACCACAAGAAAATGTGTAGAAATGAAAGAAATAGACATCACCTCAAGAAGCTTCCAAAAGACATGGGCAATGTCATTCCAAAAGAATAATATTGAAGAATACAACATATTTTCATGCATAAGATGTGGTACGAATTAGTACATGGTCATTTTTTTCCAAAGAGTCTATCATCATGTCTCTCACGTGAGAACACAGCAAAATTTGGTTGGAATGTGGTTCTGTGGGATGAAAGAGCATGGGACATCATACATGAGGAGGTGGCACCATTGAGTAAACCTGTCTGATGGACTGGAGATTGCATGTAGTAGCTTAGGGACAAGAGTATCAGTGAGAAGAGATCGCACACTCTGGTGGGTTGAACCAAAAAGGGTTTAACTGTTGCATCTTTTAAATTATGTGTGAAATGAGGATCACCAAGAAGAGACATCAGAACAACACAAACATTTCACCCCCTGTAAGTCTGAGGTGGGAAGTGGAAGAGGTCACTGTCCTGAAGGGAACCTGAAGGGAAGAGAAGCACAGGGGAGGGAGACTGAAACAGCCGAGAATTATTCTTTTCTGACTCTGTGGTTTCTCAACTTTGTCTCCATTTGGCCAAAGCCAAGCAGAAGCCACAACACACAAGAATACTTTGATGTGTTCTATAAACACATGTGCTGGTCCTCACATTGGGATGAAGAAGGTAGCAGAGCAAAGCAAGAAGGGAAAGAGTTTTTCCAGACAAGCTGACAGGTCAGGTGTCAAGGACCTTTAGGAAGCTAGGAGCTTCCCAGCAGTTCACAGGAAGAGGGAAATATTCGTGGGGTACTGCCTCCAACTATGTCACAACCTTACCCTCTAGGTCAGCACGGGTCAGGAATAGCCATGCTGCAGGCCAAAGAACTTGGTCATGAGCAGCTATTCTCCTGAGATCCAACAAGAAATGCCTAAAGCAAAGCTTAAGGGACAGCAGTGGAAGACACTGCCCCACAAGCAACTTGTATAGAGTACCTAAGAATTCTCAGCTAAAACAACACTATTGTTTCTAATCTTTAATTTTCTATAATCATGAGATTTGTGCTAATCCAAATTTTGATTAAATTTTGATTGAATTAATCTCCAACTCTGTATTCATTGGCTGAGTAAATATGCTTTAGATTTTCTTTTTGTTGGCTTAGTTAGATATCGACCTGAACTTTTCAAAAGCTTCCTAAGTCTCTGACTAGCTGTTAAACAAACAAACAAACAAAAATGCATCCCAGACCTTTAATATAGTAGTTTCTTTACTGTGAAAAATATCAAATTTTCTAATCCTTCCTTAGGCTTTCACATACCCATGTGAACCAAGAGTTATAAACTTCTTATTAAAATTCATTATTAGAAATGCATGGCCTCTGGATGGCTGGTCATGAGACCCAGCATGACCTGGGGAATTCTGAACACTTTCTCGGTGGGCCAGCACATCATACCGAACAGATTGTTTTTGTGGTGGGCCTGCTTTATTCCCAGCCCTGTAGCACACAGCTATAGGGAAGCGGGGCTGAGTCCTGTCTTCCTGCCCCGTGCAGTAAGGAACATTTAATTCTGTCATCCCCGTGGCCATTGGCAACCCCTTCCTGCAGGGATTTGGCTTTCCTACCAGAATTTTCAAAAAATTAACTCTGCTTTAGTTTCTTATCCAAAAATCAGCTTGAGAGCAACTAGAAGGGACAAGATTTGTAATATATCCAGGGATTCAAAGGACGGATATGGCTTCAGGCCTGGTCAGCAGCACCAAGCTAGGGTAAGACGACAGGCAACCCTGTCTCTCCCACACTCAGTCTCTCCTAGACTCACGGGCCCCACATTAGGCCCCCTGAGCTTCAGATTCTTTGGAAACAACTGGGCAGTGCTAAGCGCATCCTGCTACATACTGAGCACAGAGTATTTAGTCAGTGTCCCTGGGCCTTAGTAAAAATCTGCCCTCCGTGCCTCACTGATGGGTCTGTGCTGCTGATGCATGAGGCTCACAGCCAGGCCACCACTCAGCAGCATCATGTCACAGCGGCTCGCCACAGTCACAAGAAGGACGCCACATGATCGTGTCCTTAAGAAGATCATAGGCTGGGAGGTGAAACTGATCCGTGAGCTGATCATCACAGGGCAGGCCTTCCAGTATCATGCAAAGGGACAGGAGCAAGAACCCAAGTCTTTCTTAGGAGTGAGACGACCTGAGAAAGGCTTTTCGGAGGGAGCAGAGTGGGGTGGCACCTGGAAGTGACAGTCAGGCTTTAGCTGATCTGTGCAGGGCCAGGAGCTGCATCTGCTCAGCACAGCGGGCTTCGTAACCATGGGGCTCAGGGAAGCCTTCAGAAGAGTGTTGCTGGGAGAGATGAAGGCAGATCTTCTGTGTCTCAAGGGACCTTAGCAGGGCTTCTGTTTTTCTCTCAATCTATCTCCCTCAGGTAAGATTTAGAGGTGAGGAACTATAACTCCACCCAACTGCTGAGCACTCTCCTTCTCAGTGGAAGTTTTCTCTTGAAAACTAATACTCCAAACATCAACCTGCCCTTGCCATGTCATTAGCGGTTTGCCCTCTTTGGTTTTCATCCTCCTACGTAATGCCTTCAGCTGAATTTTCATTCATCTTTCACTTGAAATACTATGTGAACCAGCATCAAAGGGGAGTTCGGGATACTTACAAAGAAATCAGAGTTGGGTTTCAGAGTACAAAAGCTAAAATAGAATATTTAGGGCAATGTGGCTCCTTCAAGTTGCATCTTTATATGGCCGGAATTGCCCAAGCAATGTCCTGAAGACTTCCAGCATTCATAAAGAAAGCAAACCAAGGCAACCTGGAGAATCTAAGCAGGATGACAGACATCAGGAGGAAGACGCTGAGCAGGCAGGCCCTGAGCATCCACAAGGAACATAGGGCATTGCAAAGACCACCGAAAACATGAGCTAGGATGAACTGGTGGTAACACCTCTACATGCCACAAACCCTTCTAGAGAGAGACAGCATTGAGAGTCATCATAATGCAGAAGGTGAACCAGCTCACATAAGGATGTTGAGAGAGAGAGAGAGAGAGAGAGAGGAATACTGACAGGTCAGTTCAGATATTAGCGAGTAACAAACTAAGGGATCCAGCTTGTTAAAACAGACAGAATGATGCTGGGGCCTGTAGAGTGAGCAGTGAGACACAGCAAGGTTACTGGGTACAGAACAGCAGGCCAGAGAGATGCTTAAATAGTGGGGCCTCCTGGAAAATCAAGAGCAAGGTCTCTTACTAAATGAGCAGCACTCTGGGAGCTCAGATTAAAGCAAACAGATATGCAAGACGACAGTTTGCTTGTCCTTTAAACTCAATCGAACTATGCACTGTCTCCTCTGTTTCTGTTAAGGAAGTCATAAGTGACAGATGTATGTTGACATTTGAAGATGAAGTTCTAGCAAAATAGAAGAAACCCCAAACCTCTTCATTCTTGTGTGCCAAACCTTTGGGGTAATAATTACAAAATAAGTACACGTTCCCTAAGAGTACTAGTAGCTTATTATTTTTGTTATTTTTGGTTTCTCAAATAATAAATCTCAAAAGCATTCTTTTAAGAAATACTGTGCTTTGCACAAAACAAAAATTATTTGGAGATTTAAGAGAGGTCCTGAGGGTAAAGAAAGTCTAGCTATTCTATATTTAAATAGTGATGTATGATTCGCCAACTTACGGCTATGGTTTGGCAAGAATGTTACACGTACTTTTATAGCGGGTGCCACTCGTTTTGTGAAGCAAAGAGGACAGCTTGAGCTACCCCACATTTCACAGGAGAACTGAATCTTCCAAAATGCTCAGTGTCACCAAGAAGTAAGAAATAAAGCAGAGGTGACGGGCCGTACACTCTGACCCTGGGTTACTCGATGGCATGCGTGTTGTTGGTGTGGAAGTAGGGTGGTAACTGCTGGTGAAAGGAAGGAGTCTGTTGCTTTTAAAAGGCCAGTAAATCAGGTGAAATTCAATGAAAGTGAGTCAGAGGGGCAGGCTGAAGACAGCAGAGAAGGGAAATGAGGCATGGTGCGGGGAGCTGTGCTCACCGCAGCCTTACCCCGAGCATCCCAAGGACACCAGGCCAGGAGCACCAGCAGCTCGTCCCCTGTTCACTAACAAGTTCTCCAACCAAGCATTTTGATAAGGATTTTTCAGGAAGCATCCAATGTCATTGTTGCCTTTATTATAATGAAATTTTAACAAGATCACCACGGTGCATCCCATATATGTTTTTCCGGTGCTTTTAGATCTCTAAGGCCTTTACACGCAAATTCTTTCATTTTAATGTCCAGGTGGGGATAACAGAATATATCAATTAGTAGTTGCATGAAGAGCTCGAAATAACTCCAGAGGGCTTCAGTTGAGATCGGCTCTCCCTATCCTCCATGTAAACTGGGTCCGCTTTAGTTCCTTCATGACACAATGCCTACTACTTATATGACCACAATGAGAAAGCACTTGATGTTCATGTTTATTCATTGTATAGTATTTATTATAATCATATCAATAAAGCACTGTTTCTATGTTCCAGCTGCATGAAGCATGGAAATGGCTTTGTTTTACAACACTCTGGCTGCATTTTGTTGTCATAATGGAATTTTGTTGTATGTGGCCCTGAATTCTACTAAGTATTTTGGATTTGGAGAATTTGTTTGCAAGATGGATTCCCTCTTTACTCTCCTTGTCCTAGGACAGCAGTTTTCTTATACCAGAAACACCAGTAATAAAACCCATGAATAAAATTGTTTCTCAGGTAATTCTGATGAGACACTACTTCAACACAAGTTATTTTGTGTAGCAACCTTTTATTTCATTGTAGACTCAAGTTGAATTTTTATATTTTGAAGGTTCAGTCAGATTACCATTATTATTGTTATTACCCTATTAGATTAAAAACCTTTCCTCAAATACAAAATGAGAAGCTAATCACACGACAACACCTCTTTTTTGTGTTCATAATTGGTGTTAGAATTACTGGCCATAAACCAAGTCACTCATGTGGAGATCACTTGCTACAGATCATGTACTGTAATTTCCTGGCACATGACGAGGATTTAAAATTGCCTGAAGGAAAGTTAAATTCCCCTCGTTCATCCTCCTCGCTTTTCACACACAGTGAAAGAATTGCAGAGGTCTGAGATAGAGGGATAAGGAAAAAGGAAATACAGAGTGACGCTGTAGAAATGCCGTAGGAGAATTATATTGCATCCAGGGTGTCAAAACAGCACATAGGAGTGAAACACCAAGCAGTCTCATTCACTGTCTCTCCATAGAATGCGTTTTTATTTTAGCCACGAGGCCATCATTAAGACACTAAATCACTAGCTGAATGCACGTGTAACTCCCAACAGGACATAGCTCCCTGAGCGCCGGTCTCGCAAAATATCTGAGGAGCGACAAGAAATTTCACACAGTGGCAAAAATGCTGTCCTATAAAAGAAAGATGTTAATGTGAAACCATAATTTCCCACCTAAACTGCTTTAAATAAAGTTGTCTATAAGGGAGGGAAGCTTAAATCCCGGGTACATAGACAAAACAATGTATGGCAAGTCTGACCCTCGAGAAGATCTGCAAAGTGACTCAAGCGCAGGGGCTCTCAGATGAACTCACGAAACGCTGTCTTGAATAACACCGCAAATAATGTGAACTGACCCCAGGATTTGTATCCCATCCCCCTTCCTCTGATCTTTCTCACTTCTTTTTTCTCCTCCCTCCCTCTGCGCTGAGCCTTCCGAGAGCCAAGTCCTTGCATAGTTACTTTGGGTTACAATATGTTATCCTCAGTGCAAATCAGAAGCTTTAATTCAAAATGTGACCACTCTTGACCTCTGACCCTGGTGCCTCCCACCCTGTGGCTCCTCTCCATTTTCCGTCTCCATGGAACTGAGTAACCAAGCGGAAAAATGGGAGCAGGCAGAGTCGCTAGCTATTCATAGACCACCCCACTCCCACCTCCCTCCGATCAAGAGAGAGAGAGAAAGATGAATGAAACTCATTCATCAATAAGCAGG
>PVIC010024265.1:0-26165 GCA_004025085.1 Thryonomys swinderianus | reverse complement strand
AAAGAAAGAAAGAAAGAAAGAAAGAAAGAAAGAAAGAAAGAAAGAAAGAAAGAAAGAAAGAAAGAAAGAAAGAAAGAAAGAAAGAATTTATAGCTATTGTCAGGAAGACCAGCATACTGAAAGCTGCTTTCATACCTCTGCAATATGTTCTAACTAGTTAAAGTTTGCTTTCTTGCTCATTCTAAGCCTGGAGTAGAATTACATTATCTGAACATAAACATTTGGGAGAATGGTTCTTGGCATGATAACAGAGCAACTGAGCAGAAATAATATTAGCAAGAGCATCAAATGTTATGTGATAAACGTTCTAGGACTAGAAGGAAAGACGCACTGTGACACCTATTTTATGAACAAACTCACTAACTGAATCCTATAGCACATTTCCAAACACCAAAAATGTGCTTGAAGATGGGTGATGTGACTCAGTGTTTTCTTTAGCAATGACTGTCTTCGTCTAATTCTCAGAACTCATAGAGTTGAGCATCATAAAGAGATCTGTACTTCATTGATCATTTGCTGATTCAAGGATTGATGCCTGCTAGGTGCTGCACAAGAAAGAATTGATTATTAAGACAAACAATAGGATACAATGATTTTAACTGGAGGTGAAGGGTGTCGTGATCAGAAAAGCCCTTTCCAGGTCATGTCTGAGAATAAGGACAACTTCATTGGTTAAAGACTAATGGGAGAAGCAAGCAGAGCATTTATTCAATGGAAAACTCAACAAACTAGAACAAACAATACTAGAAGCTGGTAAATCAAATCCAAGTTAAAAACAGTCAACAAGAGAACATATTGAAATACATAACTCATGTAGGAAATATGATATATTACCTTGGGCCAAGTTGTTGTTTATTTTAAAATTACTTTAAATTACCACAGATATTTAATTAGACACAGGTGGCAATGTACCATCCTGTGTTTGGTTCTCAGTTCCCAAATATGATGTGTGTTTTCTTTGTCTGCAGTCTATATGCATACATACATATTCATGCTGTGCTGGAAATGCAGATTTAACAGGCTGAAAGAATCTTTTCCAAGAATTAGAACATTCTGATATTGATAAACAACTGCCTGGCTCACAGCTTTCTGTCCTGCGTGCAGACCAGCTGTGCTGTTAGTTATAACTTCTGGCAAGGGTGTAAATCTCAGCTTTATTCCATCCCTAGAGATTCACTACTTGTCCAGACAAGTTCAAAACTACATGCTTTAAATTCTGGAAAGATGGCGATGGTGGCAGAGTTTTTGAATCTCCGTGAATCTTCCATAAAAAGAGAGAAAGTGAGTAGAGTAGAAACATAAACTCCACAGACACTGTTGACAAGAAAAAGAGGTGAAAATATATCTGTGACTGCACAGTTCCAAACAGGAGCAGGTGTGGACAACCCTTGACTTCCAAATGGCCTGTCCAGCATCCGAAGCTGCACATCAGGAAGCAAAAGGAAGCCAGGGAAGAAGTAAAAGGACCCCAGCAGTCCCTAGGAAATCAGAAAGGGAGAGTCATGGGGAAACCTCAGCAGAACTCCATCTCGGGGTGCCCGCAAGATGAGGCCCCGGGGGCTCTGCTTTCAGTCATTCTCAGGCGTGTAGACAGTATTTCCAACTCTCGTCACCACGTGGCGGTTGTGTGCAATGTATGAACTGATCAAATCATCACACTACATACCTCAAGTGCACATGACATTTAGTCAACTCTACCGCTCTAAAATTAGGAAAGTAATTAATTTGAAAAGTGAAAGAGTATGTACCGAGTCTGTCGTCAAGCCTAAAGGGGCCGTAGACATTGGTGTGCCTTAAACTCTCAGAACCAATCCCTTGAAAACCTCATTGAAGGGCTGGGGATTTAGCTCAGTGGTGCCACCACCTGCCTGGCAAGTGCAAGGTCCTGAGTTCAATTCCAGATTCCAAAAATAAAAAGAGAGAGAGAGAGAGAGAGAGAGAGAGAGAGAGAGAGAGAGAGAGAGAGAGAGGAGTTCCTCTAGATTAAAGTTCCCATAATAAAGGGACTTTAGTTCTTAAATTTAGTTCTTAAGAACTTTAGAATTTAAGTTCCCATATTAAAGGGAGTGACGTTGAAATATAGCTCAAGCTGAGCAGGACCTCAAAAAAAGGAGAATGTCCAAAATAAGGAGGAACGGAAACAGAGTCTCAGATCTCAGAAAGAAGCCAGGTTCCTGAATATTTCACCATATCTTTGCAGGACCATATATTTCCTGCTCTCCCTTTATTGCTCCAATGCACAGCATAATTTCCAACAGATATAGAAACTGGTATAAAAATTAAAATGCTTTATAAGAATAATAATTATGACACTCATTATATATTCTGGGTTCCTTAATTTCTGCCCATAAAGAAAACTATCTACTGAACAACATTTTATAACTTATAAAACATTTTTTCATGAGCTAGAAAGTATGATGCTGAGCACATTTTGGTGTAATTTTAAAACATTGCTAATTTATTACTTGCTTTGTGCCTGATCTGTGTTCTGTGGGGGGGTTTCAGCCAAGGAATCAGTCAGCGGAAGACCGATGAACTGCTTCTTGAGGAATGATGGACACAGTCTACAAAAAAGTGTAATAACTCACACCTGCTGTTATTCACCTAAAGAACATTTCAAATTGGGTGTTAAAAATATTTCACACCAGTTTTTAATGGTAAAAGAACTAAGTAGTTCCCTCTAAAAGCAGTCTACTATGGAGCATCCCAGGTCTTCCAGGTGCTCAAGCAAGTTCCAACAATTTCACATACACAAACTGAACTAAGAAGTCTGCAGTTTCAGACACCTTTCTGATATGCAATATTTTATCCCGAGGTTATTACTCAAAAGTAGTGGTGGTTGAATTGGAAGCAGATAATTTAATTTCTCAAGTTGCTGTGGTTTCGTTGGACTAAGAGTCGAAGTGATTGTACTAAATAGATTTTTTTAAAAGGCTCTTTTCTGAGCGCCATTCCCATGCTGCCCGTGCTATTATCCTCATCCAATTTTCGTACAATACTAGGATTGTAATAGCCTCAGACACCTGTGCGTTGTAGTACAAGATGTAGTACATTATTATCTGTGACACCCCTCAAATGCCAATTTACCAGGCCGCAGATTGCTCTCTGAGCCCCACAAATCTTTCCAGATGCCTCTGAAGTCGCTGTGCCGCCCTCTTCTCCCCATCTCCTAATTCATTTTGCATTGAGAATGCCACAAAGTGACTATTATATTATGGTTCCTATTCATCTGACATTATTTTTCCTATTTCATGATGCTTGAAATGTTGTGAAGTTTGCATTCATCTATCCTTCTGTGCTGGTAATTGTAATGTCAACAATTTATTTTATTGTGATTATCACTTATGTATGTAGCATGTCACATACTTCACATACACAGATGTGGTTTTGTGTTTTTGATTTCTCTCAAAAGCTCTGTGGCACAGAGAGAGAGAGAGAGAGAGAGAGAGAGAGAGAATGACATCTACATTCCACAGAAGGAGGAATGGCTGATATTTTTTATGATTTCCTCATGGTTCTACTGACAGTAAGCAAAAGAATCTGAATTTGAATCCACATCCGCTAATTCCAAAAACTGTTCCCTTTCATTAATATCTGCAATCTTCCAAAAGATGACATTAGTTGTATTTATATTCAGAGAATGCTTTTCCTAATTCATAAGTTTGAAGCATTCAGAGAATACTTCTGACGTTGATTTTTATTTAATGTTGGGAAATATCTTGGCTTTAGGAGAGGTAAAAGAAGAAAAACTACTTAAGAGGTTACCAAAACAACCCTGGAGAAAAATAACAGTGAATTAAGTGCGAGTGAAGGTGATAGTGGAGTTTTCCAAAACAGAATAGGACTTGCTGATACGTGAAGCAAAGGAAACAGAGTATAGTCTCGTAATTTTGGATTTAATCATTTAAAAGAATACTGTTCCCATTTATATAGACAGACGGGATTGTACACGGAGTGTTTCATATTGAAAAGATTCATAGATGGTTTTGAGTTGAAGAGATAAATCAATATTGTTTAAGGCTATGAAACTTCATGAAGACTGTTAGGATAACTCCATTTCCTAAAATCCAAATGAAGAAAACCCTTCAAAACTGGAGTCCCAGATAAAACTGGAGTTCCACACCTATAATTCTGACAGGGAAACTAAGGCAGGAGAAACTAAATTGCAACTCAGCCTACACAACTTAGTGTCTTATGGAAAGTTTACCTCAAAATGAAGTAAAATTTTAAAAGAAAGTTAAAAAACAGCCCTTTAGATGCAGCTCTAGGGCAAAGGCCTTGAGTTCAATCCCCAATAAAACACACACATACACACGCACACACACATATACACACATACACACACACACCCCACAGGAGTGATAATCTGTGTTAAAGGTCACTAATACTTTGAGAAAAATCTTTTTTAATGAATAAATTCTTCATGTATTGGACCAGAACTATTTTGTGGGAGTCTAAATACCTAAGACTAGAGTGATTTCTGGAGAAAATACAAAAAAGAAATGAGAAAAAATATGAAATTAGTAATTAGAGAGTTTTTAAAAAGATATTCTGCTGTGAAGAGGAAAAAGAGATGGGACAGAAGACAATAGAGAACAAGGCATCAAGTGTTTTTTTCTTTTCTTTGTGAGTCATGAGAAAATGACAACGTGACACCAACGGAATGGGAAAAATCAATGCTGTGACCTGGACAAGACCAAATGGCTAAAGTCTGTACGAGCAAAGGCGGCGGGATCTTGGGTGAAGCACAAGTTTGTGATGAGATAAGGACAGCACTGTTCATCAGCAGGGGTCGGTGAGGCACAGAATCCGAATCACATGCATTTTGTACAAGTAGTAGGGGGAGCACAAGAGAATTCCTTTCCTGTTGCTATTTTCTCACTGAAACAGAAGCCAAGAAGGTCGCCTGGTGAGAATTCCAACCCTTCGCTATTTCAGTTAAAATAGATTCCCAGTGAATTCTTTCCCCATTGCTTTTATATTACCTGCAGAGTTCCTGTTCTTTTTTCCAGCAGCCACTGTTCTTAACTATTTTCACACATTATTCTCTTAGACGACCTGCATCTTCAAGGATTCAAAGTACAGAATGTTCATTACTTATGTAACAGAAGTGAATTCGATTTACGCCAATTAGTGTTCTTTCAATTTTGAGCAAGTTCTTTAACTGACATGTTTATGTTTCCACAGCTAGAAAAGAGGATAACTAAATTCAAACGTGTCTCTAACTTTTTATAATGTAATCAGGAAGTTACTATTATTTCTATCTTACTGACTAGCCACATAAATCTCAGAAAATATATTTTACCCAACATCATCCTGCAGAAAACCACAAAAAAATTGTCTAATTAGAAGGAAAATTACAGCAGACATTGGTCATCTAGTGCTGTGCGACAAATCACTCCAGAACATAGTAGCTTTAAATGGTTACGTGATTCCCCTTCTGAGAGTGGCTTGAGTGTCCTATTTAGGCAGCATGTAGCTGCAGCAGCTTAACTCTTCTCCATCCTGACTTGACAGTGCAGATATAGGGAAGTTAGTAGGTGGCTGGCAGCTAACGGGGCCGGGATGGCCACATCTCAGTCTGGTGCTAATGGAAAGAGCGTCCTGGTTTCCTTCGCCTGCCCTTTCAGAAGTCTACCTTCAGCCTCCTGGGCTTCAAGAAGGAAACTACTTAGGACCTATTGGCCACATCAAGTCATAGAATGAATCCTGTGTGAAAGAAACACACTTCCTTAGGAGTTTTGTCACTAGTCACAGCCCTGAATGTGACCTAGCAAAGTAACTCTTTGAAGAATTAGTACCTAAGGCTTCCATAGGTCAAGGACTAGGAGTCAGAAGTTCCATGTTTAGTTTTGAATTTTCTAGCTATACTGATGTATAATTGGTGTAAAAACCTTCACATGACTAGATAGGAGTTACATGGACATGACTCTTGGAGGTGATATGCATATTTACGGGCTGCGTTTTTTTGTCTGTTTTGATTTGTAGTACCTCCAAACTCTAATATCCTTAACTTTTTTTCCTATCAATCTACTACAGATATCTGAAATTTCAGCATCAGATAGTGTATCATTTTTACTATAATTTTGTTCCTCAAAAAAACATGTTAAGGAAACAGGCTCAACATAAATTTATCTGGAAGTTTCCATTGGGACTCACTAACTCTTCGTAGATACATTTGGAATAAAGGATTTGTGCTGTTTCAGAGGAAAGTTTCTGGACCAACTGCTACTCTGAAGTAGTACTGGACAGAACATGAATTTAGAAGTCCCTGAAACGTTAAGAGGATTCGAGAGAAGAGAGCAAACTTTAAGACTTGTTTCATGTTTCTATGAATCCCAGAGCCGAAGTTTGAAAGTAGACAATCCTTTAGCAAACTTATCATCGTTTCTTTCAGTGTCTACAAACTTGACCTCTATGCATTTGCCAATATGAGTAACTCAATCAATTTATTCTCACCGAAGTGTTGTTCTCTGTCACATTTGGATTTTCAAATGATCACAGCTTTAATGATGAAAAATGGATTCTAAACAGTAGCAATTAATAACAGTGGTATACAGGTACCAGAAACTGAAGGTGTAAATGAGTTTAAAATGTATGATAGGTATTGAAATAGGAAGAAGATATTAAAAAGGAAAGGGGGTGGAGGTAAGTAAAGAATGAAAAGAAAAAAATGTGATAGTTAAAACTAAAAAGGAAACAAAGCTTATGTATATGGGGGCTAGGGGAATAGATAAAAATGATAATCAGGATGTGTCATGCATAGATACAAATGTTCAAGGTTGATTGTGATCATAATGTATATATAAAATATACAAATAAAATCAATTTTTTAAAATGACAGTAATATTGAGACTTTATGACCCCATACACTGTTTTTATCTCCTCACTTCTTGAAAAGAGAAAATAAAATCAGTTTGACCCAACTGCACATGCAAGGTATGATATGAGGAAGATACTTGTCTTACCCCAAACTTGCCTCATTTCTGGAAAAGAATTAAACAACTATATTAGCCTACTTTCATTTCAAAATATTAATATGAAAAAAGGATCCAATAAAAGAATCAAATAGTTGGGCTGGAGGGTTAGCTCAGTGGTTCCAGTGCCTGCCTCGCAAGCACAAGGTCCTGAGTTCGATCCCCAGTAACCACATACAATGCTGGGTGTGGAGACTCACGGCCACCAGCCATCAATACCATATACCACAGTGCCGGGCGTGGTGGCTCACGCCTGTCATCCCAGCACTCGGGAGGCAGAGGCAGGAGGATTGCTGAGTTCGAGGCTTGCCTGGGCTCCATAGTGAGCTCAAAACCAGCCTGAACTACAAAGCGAGACCCTGTCTCAAAAAAAAAAAAAGAAACAAATAGCAAGTGGAGAAATTAAGTCTGGCTAAACTCGTATCATTAAGATTCACCCATCTAGCAATTAACTGGCTGCCTGTTATCTCTATATAATTATGTCTGAATCTGTTTTCAGGTATTTCCTGGATTGATGCAGATACGGTCAACTTCCACAGACAAATACCTATAATCGACATATAGGTCTTAACATTATCTGTGGCCATAGATGTAAGTCGTGAGGTTAAAGATCTCAAGACCACAGCTGCCAGAGCTTGTCATCTCCTGTGCTGTGTGCTCAATGCCACTGCGACACCATCATATTACGTCGGCAAGGTTAGTGTGGTTGTTCTCTTCAAATAGCTCCCATGCTGCGCCCGGACTGAGAGCATTTAAGGGCCTTACAGCCCCAAGGAGGACAAGCCGGGAAGGAGCCATCTCCAAAGGGATCCAAATATTAGGAAGAAATAGACGTGAGCCAAACACTGCCCAGACACCAGGCAAGGAATTAAATGAATAATATTAACGACAACAAAGGGATAGAAATGAGAAAAAATTCCAAAACTCAGATCCAAAGACCATCACCACAAGGGGATCCAGGGAAAAGGGAAATGGAGTGAACTTTAGCTCAATGACCAGGACTCACTGAGATGGTAACAAAAGCGGATCTAGGAAAATGGAAATCAGAAATAATCTCTGAGATGAAAACATGGATACTATCCACACTGAAAGATACGATTGATGACGCTAGGGAAGAGCTCGGGCCGACACAGAACCTGAGACAACAGAAGCAATGGAACCTGCTCAGCTTCTAAGGGGTCCCCAGCGACTAAAAACTGCAACGAAAGTTTCTGAAATAGGAGGAGTGAAGCTGAGGACCGAATTCCAGACCCAGAGACAGGATGGCAGTCAGTGAACAGGAAAGGGATAACTTACGGGAAACGGCAATGAGAAATCAACCCAGCAGCTCCGAGACGGGACAAAGGAGGACAGCAGAAGACAGACTGCCATTAGCTGTTTTAACAGTTGTACCTGAGCCCGCCCCAGGCTGTCTGGTGATGTCTCGGCTGAAAAGCTACAAGGAAACATCACCTGGCCCACAGGGCAGGTGTCACCTGAGGCAGATTTTGGAGAGAGAAGGAAGCGGAAAGGTAACTTGTTACTTTCAAATCTACTACAACAACAAGTATTTTGTAAATGCCAAGAAGAAAATAGCTTACCAGCTGTTTCTGCCTTCAGGAACTGACACAGCCAGCTCCCAGGGGGCGCCTCCCACAAAGAACCAGCCTAGCACAATCAGGAGTTTTACCAAATAATCAGCTTCACTTTTTAAGACATTTGTGTGCACGACAGATGGGGAAAAACAAAAACAAACAACCAAACAAAGTAAAATGCTGCAGTTGTGCTTTACTGTATATCCATTTTACCAAATGGATTACTGTGAAAGCTAACCTTGAGCCCTCAGAGGTAACAGCTAGCACGGGGCTAAAACCAGAATGAACCAAAATACAAATGAGTTTACAGAGCAGCTTACACATTTGATCTATGAAAAATCCCAAAATCTCTCCTGTAGAAAACACATGAACATGGCCTACCTACTCTGTCACGTGATTTCTAGGAAACTAAATCAATCAGTCCATTTTTTTTAACCCAAACCTAGAGTCATCATTCTCATAGCACAACACGCTCAACAGGCAGATCATCACCTTGCAAATCATATTTTCTCAGTTTTCTGCTGTTCTCTGTCTGAACTATTCTTTCTTTAGATGTGTTAATGCTACTAATTAAAGTATCATTCAACTGCAGTCCCTTGGGGCTCAGCAACTGAATTAATTCAAAGTTTCAAGTGTGGCAGCCTGTGCCCGACCCTGGGAGACATCGGATGTGGGTGCCACAGTCCTCTGTTGATCTCCTGCTCCATGTCACCAGACTTCACTTGGGGTGAGGACCTTCTCATATTTTGGACACCTCTACCTCAAATGTCCTCATTACTCTTTTCCCTATGATCAAAGGCTTAAAGTAAAGGCATTCTAAAATTATTTTAAAATCATACTCTCTAGGCCTCATCTCAACAGCCTGTTTTCCAGGGATTAGCCTGGAGTCAGAAAGGATTTTTCTACACGTGTGGGTTAAGTCAGTATTTTAAAACCTTGATCTGTTCTATCTAGCCGGCAAAGACAGTGGCCGGGTGTCCCCAAGATGGACGTTTCCATGCATTGTATGCTAGTGATATATTTGTGCTCTTGTACACATAATTGAAGAATAAACAATAGAAATTCTAAAGAATGAAGTAATTAAATATTAATAGAGGTTCCACTATGTTACGTTCAGATTCTCATAAATCGTTCCAAACGTCATGCAGAGGAAACTCATCCAATGCGAGCACTGACTCGGGACATGGAGCAATGCTCCTGAACCGCTGGAGGTCAAGGCCAAAAAGAGGGCAAGATGTCACCTGAGGGAAGCCGCCGGCGGGCAGGAAGAGCGCCGTGCTCCTGCTGTCTCGTGGAGGAGAGCCAGGCCGCAGTCCGGGCTTCTGTTCCTGCTGATGGGCACCGCGGGCGTCTCCTCTCGCCTCCCAGCCTCCACTGGCAGCACCGTGGTTGAAAGGACAGGGGTGGCTTGTTCTTGCTCTTCGTGTGGCTCCTGCTGACGCCGCAGAGGAAAGTGCCTGCCGGCGACTGTCTCCCACCGTGGAGAGAGGTGGGTGCAGCGTTCTCACCGGCTGTGCTGGAAGTGTGCTCAGGAGCTTCCCTTGCTAACCTGGGGGAGCAGACAGTGCTTCACTGCAGCAGCCAAGGATGGATGAACTTGTGCTTCATATTCAGTCTTTCCTGCCGTGGTGGGGCCGAGGCACAGATTCGTCACCTAGAAGTTTTCTGTCTCATCAGGCTGCTCCTTTCTTAGTCTTCTGATTTGGACTTAGGTTTTCGCTGGGTGGATTTTGTCTGTGTCTATGACATTCACCATTTGCCTGTGTCTTCAGTGCCACATCGAAATAGAGGAGCCAACAAAAACCCACGGGACTGACCACTGTGTTAGATCTTTGGTCCCAAAGTTGAGAGTGTCCTGCCTTCCACCCACTTTTATTGTCTGACGTACTGGTCAGGAATTTCACTTGTACTTAGTGAGTGGAGAAAAGGTACCATAATTTCATAAATGGAATTGGAATGTCTTTTGTGTAACATACTAAACCTCTTTGAGTCTCAATTTCCTTATTGATATAATAGCTATATTTACATCTACCTTGCAAAGCTGTTAAAACTTAGTCTACGTTATAAGTTCTCTAAACACAATTATAAAGGATTTCTCATAATGCTGTTAGTGTGAATTAATCAGTACAGCATGAAAAATTGGTAGCATTCAGTATAACATTCTAATTATAAAACAAAGAGGAGAAGAGAGAGTAGAAGGAAAACAGTGAAGGAGAGAGAGAGCTAAATATTATGGTTATTGTATAGTAAGAATCAGTATGATCAACAGTGTTACAATGAACTAAAATTATTCAATGTTCTGACAAAAGACATTAGTAACCATACACAGTTTTTGTACAGGCTAGGAAGTGTTAAAATATGAACTAAATTTCAGATACGAACAAGTTGCTATGGTCATATTTATCACTAGAAGTTGTAATATAAACTATTTGTATATTCATTAGGCTTTCTCTTAATAACTTTAATGCCAGTTATGCCCCAATGTATCTTAGTTTGCTTTCTGAAAATACTTAAACACCAGTGACATCTTTAATCTCAAGGGAAATGCTAAAAATAAGTTCATATTTTTTGTATTTGAATAAAATAGGAAAGCTTAAAAATCTCTTTCTTCCCTCACATGCCTTCATTGCCTATGAAGTCTCCTCCTCATTTCCTGCCTTCATCTATTTTCTGTTGCTATAATAGAATACCTGTGGCTAGGTAACTTTTAAAGCCCAAAGAAGGTAACACTGGAGCCCGTTCAAAGGCCTTGGGACTGCATCACATGTAAACAAGTTGGTAAACACATTAGGGACCTGCAGAACGGAGCAAGGGCTGGGGCGGCCTCACTTTATGCACCTTGCTCTTGGAAGAAGTCATCCAAGAAGGAGAGGGACCCACCCCCAGAAGACAGCACTGAGCCATTTATGTGGGTGGAGCTTCATGAACTGAATCCCTTCCACTAGCTTCGCACTGAACGGACCACCCCCAGCACTGCAGGGTGGGCCCACGGCTCCCAGCACAGGGACGTCTGGGGGGACCCACCCACACACCACACAGCTCCTCAACCCTGTGAAGAAATGTATTTGTTTGCAAAAAATACTCTAATACAATTGCTTTATTCCACAGTTGTTCTCAGAACAAATTCTGTAAGGTGAAGGAGAGGTGGTAATTCTTTTCTGTTAATTTAATATTTTCTTTCATAGCATTTCTTTCAAATAAGTGTCCTAATTTTCAGTATTGGACTTATAAGCAATATAAAAATATAAATTTTGTTTCACAACAAGGCAAAAGTTTCCTTTAATTTGAGCAGATTTTTAAAGGTAGATGATGATGCAGTAAGATACACATGAACACAGGCGATCTGAGTTCAGGTTTTGGCTTTGCTGCGTTTGAATGTTTTTCTTTGGTAACTTACTTCAAGGCTGTCTGCCTCAGCAATCCCTTCCATAAAGTAAAAAAAAAATATTTAAATAGTATTGTTAAAATATTAAATGACTGTTACTTGTAAATGATGATGTCACAGAGGAAGTGTCGATACATGCGTCTGCACTGTTTACTAAATACTTCTTTAAATAACAGATATAACTCTGTGCTTTCCTCTATTTCCACGGACCAAATAAGCAAACTGAAAATCAATTGTTATGTTTTTTATGTGAGAAAACTAACATGTCACAGCATGATTTGTAAAAATGGTGAAATAAAACATATAGCCCACAAAATAATCTCTAAACAGATAAAGAGACAAAATAACACTAGACCTAGAAGCGCACCGGTGACCTTTACAATTCGAAGCCCTCTCGCCAAAACTCTCGAGGACTAGGCCGAGCGACTCGTGAGCCCTCCAGCGTCAGGAGCGCAGAGGCTTGGCACATACGCCAAGGCACGCAAGCCGCTGACTGTGACGGCCTGGAACAAATACATGTGAAACGCTGACCCCAGTGCGATGGCATCGGGACGGGCACCCTTGAAGAGGCCGTGCTGTGGGTGGGAGGCAGGGCCCACGTGAGGAAATGGCGCCCTCAAAGACAGGAGCCCCGAGCCCTCTGCCTTCCAAGTGAGGAAACAGTGAGAAGGTAGCGTGGACCCCAGCCCCAGACTTTAAGCCTCCAGAGCCGAGAAATAAATTTCGGTTGCTTATAAACCACCTAATCCCCGGCCCTCTGCCGTAGCGTTCCCGAATAAGACCCTGCTGTAAAAATAACATGCTAGAGGGGAAGATGTTTCTATTACTTTAGGGCTGGCCAGCGGAGCGCAGGAGGCTGTGGTGCAAGCTCGGGATGGACACAAGGACGAGCTGCCGTCCGTGGAGCCTGGACGAGCTCGTCGCCCTCGAGAGCCGGGAACAAGCCAGAGCCGGCTCCAGGTGGCGGCTGAGGGGAGCTGTCTCTGCGCCGTCTTACAGTCACAGCGCGAAGCCATCCCCGTAGAGACTGCGAGGCTCGAGGACACGGCAAGGTCGATCCCGCCCCAGATTCCGGGAAGACGCGAGCCTGGAGCTGCGGACTTGGCCTCGCTGAACAGTCGCCCCGGGTGGACTCGGGGACCCCGAGGACGCTCCCGGAGCCGGAGGGGCCGCGCTCAGCAGCGAGTCGGCCACCCGGGGCGTTCACAGCCGGACGCGCTCGGGGACAGCGGGGCCGGCGGAGCGCGCGTCTCTGGACAGTGACCCCTCGCTGGGCATCAGCGGCCTCGCCGGCCCCTCCGCCACGTTGGCCCTCTCTGGGGCAGCCTTGCAGGGAAACTTCCAGGACTACGAGCCAATGTAAATCGTGAGCGGCGGGTATTTGGCCCAGCAATGGGAAAGCTGGCTCGTATGTGGTTTTCCTGGGACCTTATTTTACACATCACACCGAGTGTGTTATCTTTTTTTTTTTTTTTTTCTTGAGACAGGGTCTCGCTTTGTAGTTCAGGCTGACTCAGCTCACTATGTAGCCCAGGCAAGCCTCGAACTCAGCAATCCTCCTGCCTCTGCCTCCCGAGTGCTGGGATGACAGGCGTGAGCCACCCCCGGCACTGTGGTATGTGGTATTGATGGCTGGTGGGCGTGAGTCTCCACACCCAGCCTTGTGTGTGGTTACCGGGGATCGAACTCAGGACCTTGCACTTGCGAGGCAGGCGCCGGAACCACTGAGCTAGCCCTCCGGCCCCCGAGTGTGTTATCTTCCATACGAGAAGAAGCAGCAGTGAAATGAGGGTGTCGGCGGGCACTGGCCGAGGAGAAGGACAGCGAGGGGACACCGAGGAGGCCCGCACTGGCCGCCCCCTGCTCCTCCAGCCCACACCCGGGAAGGGTGTGACCTCGCGCAGTGCTGCGACCAAAGTGACCAGATAAGACCGAAGGGAATTTCCAAAGAGCAAAAAAATAAACTATATGCTGTCATCACTTTGATTGGGGAGATCATGATAATTCCAGTTCGTTTATGTATTAATTGTCTAACAGAGTCAGAAATAACCTCTTTCACAAAAACACATTCTCAGCAAAGTCTGCAGGCAGACAGATTTCTCAGTGGGCTCGGCGGTGCGCAAATCTCTCAAGTGAATTACTGGAAACAATGAATACTGAGAATAAAAGAAAAATGATTGGAGAGAATAGGATTTGATAGCATTGAATAGAAGCCTTCCAGTGGGACAGGCCTGTGTGGAACTGCATGGCTTCGCATATTTCCCAAAGGAGGGGACTAAAGAATGATTTCTGCCTGGGAGATGCACTTTAAAACTGAAATAAAAGGATCACGTATCAAATTAAATTGTGTTGGCTTAGATACAGTGGATCTTTACACAGTGTTGTATTCCCTGAATTTTTTCATATTGATTCATTCATCTTAACTGTTCCTTTGATAATATTTATTTCCTTTTAAGAGAAGATAATAGGCAGATAAAGACTGATAGATGATAAACAGATACTCATTTTCATATCATCTGTTGACTTACAGTGGCACATAGATCCTAACTCCTGATCACTTAAAATTCATAATGAATGCTGAAATAACTGTATTTTCCTCATCAGCATAATTTCTGAAATGCTCTGTCAGATAGATGTGCCGCATTGTTCTGGTCCCATTCATTCATGACCTCTACTGCCAAACCACTCGGAATTTCCCTTAAGTTCACCGGTAATTCCCAGAATGCAACTGGACGCATTCTGCTGGCAAGGAGCAGATCAGCCAAACCAGAGACACCTGAGGCCTCCGCTCCCGGCACCCGTGTCGGGGAAGGCTCGCTCGGGCCTATAACAGAGTCAGCGTACAGCCACGTGGCATCACACAGTCAGCTCTGCTTACGTGTAGGTGTAGAAGGGAGTCAAGTCTCAGAAAGATGAATGAAGGTGCTCGTTAGAGAACAGTAACAGGGAGCAAACAGTTGTAAGTCCCGTGAAATAAATTCTTAGAAAAGAACGAGTTGTTGCCAGGTGAGGTGGCTCACGCCTGGAATCCCAGCACTCAGGAGGCAGAGACAGGAGGATTGCTGAGTTCGAGGCTTGCCTGGGCTACATAGTGGGCTCAGGGCCAGCATGAACTGCAAAGCAAGACCCTGTCTCAAAAAAAAAAATTAAATTAAAATAAAGAACGAGTTGTTTATATTGAAGAATTCCTTTTGATACAGATCTTTGCGGCATCCTGACAAGGCAAGCTCGGGTGTTTAAAACCTACTGCTGTTTATCACAGCTGACAGATGTGAGCATTACACCAGACACAGCACAAGCATCGCTCTGTAGCTCAGTACCTTTCATCTCCAGCATCCATGGTGCTGTCACCTCCTGAATTAGCACAAGATGCTCCCAACGTAAAGGATTATACAAAATCAGTCAGCTTTTACAGAAACTCAGTCAGGCAATATGAAAAACATGTTATCATATCAGGCAATATGAAAAACATGTTAACTATCTTTCATAGTTAATAGACATTATTTGAATTAGGAATAAGACAGCTCGTCCTTTATCGTCCTAGAGCACATTACATGTTGAGAAATTTAGGAAACAGTCTTCGTATGAGATCATGGCGGAAAATATTTGGCAGCACTGCTGTAAGGTGAAGTGATAGTGCTTAGGATTCACAAAGAATTCACTGAGAAAAACTGCACTACTCCGTTTCCGGTTATGAAACAGCTCCATGACTTCCGTTTCCGCAGGTGCTGTAAGAGTCAGGCGCTCCCAGTCTAGTCACACTGCACACTTGAAAACACCTTCCAAGGGGAGACCCGGCTGTGGCCAAGGGCTCCCAGCGAGCTCCTCGCCGCGCACGGCTGCCCCTGAGGTAGCATCTGCCCACTGAGCACCCCGACCCCTTCTGCAAAATTGGAACCCATGAAGATTCAAAGCTTGCTGTGTTTTTCGTAACTGCAAAGTCATATTTTTGTGGCAGGCAAGGCAGTGTTTTGTGCACATGAACTCAATCCTCACTTCATCCTCGAGGTAAAAATAATCACTATTGCTATTTCTGTACTACAGATAAAGCAGCTGATACACAGAGGCCTAACTGTACCTCTGAAAGCCACTCAGGGAGGGACAGGAGGAGTCGGTATTTGAGTGTAGTAAATCCAATTGAGAGATCCCCCTACTAAACACGACTCTCTGATGGCTCTGGGGTCATAGAATCAGCAAGGTTCCTTGTTGTCTAGTACTAGGACGACCCCGTATTGATCATGCTTTCTTCCACTAAATAGCTTCACCTGAAGTTCAAACGGGACTGTGTGCCCAGTGTGTTCACTTGCTGGGTCTAGCAAACCCAGACGGGTCGTCCCTTCACCTGACTTTTCGGAGTCATGTCTCTGCTCCCGCAGCAGCTCTACAGGGTCAGCCGCAGTTGCCGGTTAGCCAGGCTTTGCCTAACTCGGCCTCTCGGGCTGCCGTAGCTCCTGCTGCACGGCGCGTGTGAGAGGAGTTTCTCCGGTGTGTGCTGTCCGGCCCCTCGTCCTGAACAGAGGCAGAGTAAACCCCTTTGGGACTGTGGTGAGTCCCACGTCGCTGCTGAAACAATCTGACCCTGCTAGAGTGGCAAAAAGGCCACAAACAATATACAAATAAGTGCGCCTGGCTTTGTTCTAATAAAGTTTTATATACAAAAACTGGCAGCCCACGCTATAACTAAAGAGCGCAATAAAAGATAGTAAGAGAAAGGGAACTAGAGGAGGAGACCGAGAGATGGAGGGAGGAGTGGGAAAGGAGATGAAAATATGAATTAGGGTATGTTATGTACATGTACCAACTCACCACATGAAATCATTGTGTGCTGCAGATAAACCTGAATAAGAAATAAAAACCAAAAAATAAATTTAAAAATACTGGCAGCCGACCAGATTTGCTGACGAGTACAAATGTATTGACTTGTGCCATAAATTCTTCTAGCAAATTCTAGGATGTGAGTTCTGCATTTGAAAACAGCCGCCCCATTCGAAAGGCACCGTAGGCAACATGAGATCTCTCTGCTCCTCAGTGAAAGAAATCTTGAGTGAAAAATAGTTTTTCAGTATCCTCCAAAATAGGACCAGGCTTCATCTCCTATTTCAGAGGAGAGACGTTTCACAAGATGACAACAGAATGAGAGGCAGATCCTGGGTCTTACAGCAGGTTTTATGTCATTATTCCTCTGAGGAAGAGCTGTCCATGATTATTCCCTTTCCGTTCCCATGTCCCCACCATTCCCAGGACCCTGGCTTACAGTATGTCCTACCCTGCTCAGTTCACTCAGGGCTGTGAGTTAGTTTTTCCTGCTTCTGCTTTACTGTTCCTATTTCCATTACCCTGAGAGCCTTCGAAGCAAAGCCATCACACTGTATATCCTGAAACTTTTGTTTTCCACAAAATAGTGACTGCTGAACCAAGAAGATTCCTTTCCTCAGTGCTTCTCGCTGGTCCTTTGTCCCCGTCTGGCACTTTGAATCGTGTGCACTGTACGTGCCCGTCCTTTGTTGGAAGCAATGTCAAGGGTCTCGTTATTCACTTCTTGCCTGTCTCTCTGCAGCGGACCAAGAGCAGTGAAGGTCGCCAACCGTTTGTTCTGCCTCATGCTGGGGAAGGAACTTGTTTCCCGGCTCTAGAGTTCGGCCCCGGGACTTACAGAGCAGTGGAACAGCACAGAGGCGGCCCTGGGGAGGCTGCAGGCTGAGCTATGCAAAGGCCTAGTAGCTTCCACCTTCACTCTGTTGCCGAAGAAATATTGAGATGTCAAGTTGTCCTAAAAATAAAGTAACTCCAGTACATCCTCTCATGGGCTGGGATGTGCCCTTCCCCCTCCACTGGCCAAAACTGGTATGTGGAAGCCCAGACACTGCCAATCTAATTTTAAAAAGTCGGAATGAGATTATCTAAGGGGAATTATTTATTTGGCGATCACAGAGCAATGCAATGGAAACAGAAGAGCCTTGTAGTACAAGAACATGTTATAGTAAACTAACAAAACACTCAGACAAGGGGAACGTTTTGTTTTTTTTTTTGAGACAGGGTCTCGCTTTGTAGTTCAGGCTGGCCCTGAGCTCACTATGTAGCCCAGGCAAGCCTCAAACTCAGCAATCCTCCTGTCTCTGCCTCCCAAGTGCTGGGATGACAGGCATGAGCCACCACGCCTGGCACTGTGGTATGTGGTACTGATGGCTGGTGGGCGTGAGTCTCCACGCCCAACATTGTATGTGGTTACCAGGGATCGAACTCAGGACCTTGCGCTTGCAAGGCAGGCGCTGGAACCACTGAGCTAACCCTCCGGCCCGACAAGGGGAACATTTTAAGGAGACAAAGGTTATATCCGGGATTTTGAAACCTGAGTCTAGTGACATAAATAACACTAGTCTGATGTAAAGCCATCCAGAGAGTTTCTGGACAGATTTCAGATTTCCATGTAGAACTACTTTGTATAAGGTCCTACTTGTTCTACTCTTCATCATTTTCACTCCAGACAATATGGTATGTATATCTCAAATAAGGACATATATATATTTCCCTATGAATTAACAATCTGAATATCAGAAGCTCAGTTGTTAAACTTTTAGAAAAATACACATTCACTTCTGGAAAAATATATATACAAGAGTACTGTTTAGTATCTCAGCCTGGGGAAGAATTTAGAAATAAAACAGTACAAATAGCATAAGCCATAATGAAAATAATAAAACTAACTACATCAAAATAAAATATTTCTGTGAAAGTGTATCTTAAGCAAAGTAAAAAATCACATACTTAAAAAAATATAAATAAAACATGGAAAGCTTACAGTAGCAAAATATGAATGTATAATAAAACCAAATAAAAGTTATCCCACTAGATATACAGAAAATACAAAAACTAAAAACTGTATGGCAGATACCATTTTAACTAACCAGATAACAAACAAACAAAAATACAAGGGAACAAATCCAAATATTGATAATGACAAATCTTAACAGTGATAAACATGCAGTGTTCAGAAGAAAATAAGTTTTCAATACATAAAACAAATTTTGAAATATGTTCCATGCCCCAAAAACTATATTTGTGGCTTAAGAATGGATTCACAGATATAACTAAACATTGCATTTGCTTAATGAATTTTGGTGCCTTTATCTGGGAAGCTGGTACACAGCAAGACCATAGTCCAGATTTATAAGAATCGCTGTGCTTCACGCATGGTGAGGATGGAAGAAAGACCCAACCTACAGCCAGAGTGAAGAGCCACAGGCCTCCCGGACCAGATTCCACACAGGCGCCTGCGGAGACAGACACCCGTGACAACAGTCACTGCAGTCAGACCTGCCACAGCTAACAGCTGGAAGGGAACCAAGTGTCCTTTGCCAGGAAAACAGACTAATTACTGGTGGTAGAGAGTCACACAACTGACTAGTAGAGCGCAGTTAAAATTAAAAGAGCTTAAGGCACAGCTTTCAGAAAAAACACATTTTCAGAATTATTTATGTGATAATCACTTGTGAAACCAACTTTTTTTTTTTTTTTTTGCAGTTCCAGGGATTGAACTCAGCTCCTTGTGCTTCCAAGGTTGGCATGGTACCACTTGAACTCAATCCCCAGCCCCAACTTAATTTTTTAAAAAGCACATTAATTCAGTTTTATTATCCAACTCACACTGAAGTACGCCCTGATAGAAGGACGAAGAAGAAATAAGACAGATGGTTATTACAGTATGATTTGGCTATCTTAACCATCTAAATAAATGGAAAAATCTAATATCTAAGGTAACTAGTAAATGCGGATATGACTGAGACACTTAAGGCAATAATATGTAAAATACAATTAATTTTATGCCAGAAAATAATGAAGACATAACAAGTCAGATAAGACACACAATTAAAATGAAGTTTCAAAACCAGACAGAATTTTGAGCTGAATCAGCCTTTGTTCTTATTTTAGAAGAAAGACAAAGGCTTCATTCTCCTAGGAACAATCTGAAAGACTGTCTGCCTCTCTGGAGAATTGTGCTATCCTTTCACCAGGGCCATTCCAATCTATTATTGGGACTTTTGATTAAAGTACTGTCACTGCAAATCTTCACTTCCATTGTCCAAAGATCAAAAGCCAAGGTAACTTTATATTTCTGAAAAACCTAACTTTTGTTAGAATATAATATTTAAATATAACCTCTACCCTTTTCCCTAGATATAGTTTTATGTATAGTTTTTAAATTATAATCGTGCTAAATACCAAATTGCCAGTGCAGAATCAACATAAATACATAAATCTCCTTTATTCATGTTTTAAACTGATGTGTATTAAGGAGGTATTAGTCAGTTTTCCCATCACTGGGACCAACACATGGCACCCACAATTTTACAAAGAAAAGGTTCAAATTACCACATGGCAATTCAATCTATGGTCAGCTAAGCCGGGGCAGAAACGTGGTGGAAAGGCAGAGCAGGGGGAAAATGCCTCGTCCCCGAAGGTCTGGAGGCAGAGCAGACGAGCAAGGCCAGCAGGAAGAGACCAGCGACCCTAGGCAGTGCCTGTGCCCTTGACCGACCCAGACACGCCCAGAGCTGTGGCTCCCAGCGGCATCCCCAGGCAGCTCGAGCAAATTAAACTGACATTTTTAACCATCACCTCCCACTCTTTGCCAACTGGGTATCATCAAAATTGTCCTCAGCCCATGCTAACCTCCAGATACATAAACACTAAATTAATAGTTCTACTTAACATGATCAGTATTTCTATAACTGGGTTTATGATTTCAGTTATCACATATACTTCTCAAAAAGCAAAAAGTAACAGAAATTCATAAGTATTTTTAAATTGATTTTGTTACATTTTTTGATATACATAATGACCACATTCATCATAGGGAATTTGGACATAATGTCTTTTAATTCTTTTTTTCTCATTCTGCTAAACTCTTTCAGCCTTTCTTTTTTCCCTTTATCTATAAAACTTGTTTCCCCTTTTCCCTTTTATTCTCTTTTTCCTGGCCCTTCATTCCTTTCTCCCTCTTCTTTTCCTTTTTCCCCTTCAATTTTAATGTTTCTTCCTATGGCCCAATATCTGTCGTTCATTCCGTTTGGCGCTTACTTAGCCTTTCTGTTTCCCATATGAGAGAAACAACGTGGTATATTTAAACCTGTGTGTCTGATTTGTTTCACTTAATTATCTTCTCAAAGTGCACCCATTTACATAAAAACATCTCAAGTTTATGTTTCTTTATAGCAGAGTAATACTCTACTACATATAAAACACACATTTTTTTCATCCATTCCTCAGTTGGTGGATATATGGGTTGTTTTCAAGATTTAGCTATTACAAACTGTGCTGCTATAAACACAGGTGCTCATATATTACTGTAGTGAGATGATTTTAACCCTTTCAGTAAAACACAAAGGGAATAGCTGTATCAAATGTAACCTCTTGCTTTAGTTTTTTGAGGAATCTGCATTCCAATTTCCATTCTTTTCCCCCATAGCCCTGCCAGCATTTGTTATTGGTTGATTTCATGATGAAAGCCATTCTTTTCTGAAGTGACACAGATTCCCAGTGTTGTTTTAATTTTCATTTCTTGAATTATCACGGTGTCAAACATGTTTTATATATGTTTGGTTTTTGTTCTTCATCTGAGAAGTATCTATTCATTTCAGATGTCCGTTTTGGGGTTGGATCTTTAAATTTAGGAGTTGGTTTCTTTAGTTCTTTATATATTCTAGATATTAGTCCTTGGAGGAATAACTGGTTCTTCCTATTCTGTGGGCTGTCTCTTTACTCTGTTGGGAGTTTCTTTTTCTGGTGTAGAAGGTTTTTAATATGACGATATCTGTGTTATTGATTCTTTGTAATATTCCCTGAGCAATTGAAGTTTTGTGTATAAAGTCTTTCCCTCTACCTATGCCTTAAAGAATTTTACTTATTATATCTTCTCAGAGATTGTTTCTATTTTTAATATGTAGATGATTGACTGAAGAAATTGAGAATCCTCTATGTTTGATGTTTCATAATGTACTATGGATTGTTCATAGAAAAGAAGCCCAGAATCAGACAGGTTAAAATTTGCCTAAAATTATATAACTGTACAGCAGCATTTCCAGTGCTAAAACGCACAACATTTTATATCCATGTCAACTTTTAGTTAAAACAGGTCATTCTAGAATCCTCTTCAATATACTTTACTTCCAGAATATCAATATTTTTACAAAATTATACTACCATTTCTGTAGAAAGACAAACAGTTGATGGGAATAAAGCCAAGTATATAACTGAATTTTTTAAAATGATAAAACATATTGAACATGACAAATAAATATAATTTTATGTTTCCACTGAAAGACTAAATTTAAAGAAATGAAATGATGGTATGGTTGTTGGGCATCAAAGGAAAAAAAATGAAGTAGAATGGCACTGAAAGTTTCTCAAGGTGAAAGTACTGTGTCATTTTCAGAAACATTGTAATGCCAAGATGAGGGCAGCAAAAGATTCCTCTGTAAGTTGTAGCCCATACACGACTTATAGAAATTTATTTTTTGTATTCCTTCACATCATGATGAAAATTATTCATACGTCTTAAAAGAGAAATCTCTAAAGAATATGAAGAAGTAGTTATAATGTTCTTAATTCTGTGAGTACTGTCCTACCACTCCAAGTAGACTCAGCTGCATTATAAATGGCTAAGTTAGGTGGAAATATAGTCACTCAGGTAAGTAAGCCTTCAATGGAATCAGTGCAGAAGATGAGAATCCATAATAGCTGTAATGGAAACACGCATGTCATAGGCCGGACCTCACGAGAAAGATGGAATATCCATCCAGTTAGCTATAAACATCTCGCTCTTCAGTGAAATAATTAGGACACATGTTGGAAAATACCAAATAGTTTCTCTGCTGTGAGAAATAGAAAGAGTAAATGAGGACCAAAATGTATCATAGGTAATGTAAAATAAGAAGTAAAGGTCCAAAGGGATAGGGAAAGTAGGGAGGTGGGTTAGGGGGAAGGAGAGAAGGGAAATCAAAAATATGAGAAAACAAGGAAAAACAGAAACAAAGATTTTGAAAATAAGTAGACGTGGGGGAGGAAGGGAGATAGGGGAACTGGGAAAAAGCAAGAAGCAAGATATATCATATACAGGTACAAATCCCCAAAGATGAACATGATCATACCATGTACCAAAATGTACCAATAAGCTCAAAGGAAAAAAAAGATAAAGATGGAATGACCAGGTCTACATGCCTCCCCCAGGGAAAAGCAATAAATTGAAGGTAATTCTATAATTGGTATCACTGACATCACCCACTGGATATAACTGGTAGACAGACATCACCCACCTGGCGACCAGGATCCTTGACCCCTTCCTTCCTGAGAAGGTCCTTGCTCTTTCCGGGTACACTTGCTGTGTAACCCGCTTCCCCCGTGGATCAGTATCGCCTAAGTGGCTACACCTGCAATCCTAATGGCTGACCACCGTTTGGACCTCTGTTGTGCCCACCTTGTGATTCCGCTGCACAAAAACTTCCTCTGTGAATTGGGGTCCAAAGAAACCCATTTCCAAGTCCCTCGCATCTCTCGATAAATATTTGCTACTCTCAATCTCTTTTGCTCCTTATAATCCCTTCTTTGACTTGGGGGAAGAGGGACTCAGCGTATCTGACTTCTGGCGCTTTGGGAGCCATATTATTTCCCCCGTATCATTAGTTACACCGAAAGGACAAAGTATGTGAAGAGGTTTTAGGTTCAGCTGTTCTAACATGTTCTTGCTCTGTTTTACCACAGCCAATAAGATAGTAAGTGTTATCATGTCTCCTTATCAACACAGAATAGCTAAAGCCACTCGCAAGAGTAACTGTCCTGTTAGGGACATGCCTCCTTTGGTGGGATTGTATCAGCCACTTTCCAAGAAGCTGTTTCCTCAGTTTCTCTGTTCTCTGTCATTATAGAGATGCTTCTATGCACGTATGTGCTTCATTATTCAAATGTAGACTTATACCACATGACTCGTCAGTTAGTACATTTTAGTCACAATGTGTTGCCAATAAAAAGCGTAGATAATTAAGTTTTCTAAATTGATCTATCCAAGAGCAGAATGTGAGAAATCCCACTGGAAGTTCTGAAGCCACGTTCTTGACTGTCAGGATAACAGACCCAACAGTCCTCACATCCTCTATCCAAATATATATAAATTCATGAACATAAAAACTATGTGCTTTCATTTGTCCAAAGAATAGAACTGTAGAATATTTTTTCAGATCTTTAAATCATGCTTTAATGTTTCTTGTAAGGAGGGAGATGAAAATACTATTAAAAGCTAGAAACTTAAACCATGATGTTATAAATTTGGCACTTGCAAATTACACACAGGAGGAAGTAAATGTATTTGTTGCTTGATGTTGAAATATGTAACTTAATTCAAGTAAATTGAAAAAATATCTGTTATAATATTCTAGCCAACTTTCACAGGATGTTTTACTTCCTAACATCTTTTTAATCAACACTGTCCCTCTGCCTGGCTAGTTATCATGAAGACGCGGTCAGCTCAAAGCGAGAGTTCTCCTGGACACTCAAGTGCATCATACTGGTGATCAAATCGCAGAAGAACATTTACTTTGCTAAAAATGGAAAGTAATTCATTCGCAGCTCTCTGAGGGGGGAGGGGCCTGTCTGCCTCAGATCGCCGTATCCCCTTGGACAGGGGGTGAGGTTCTTGGACAGTAAGGAGGGAGGGGACGGGGAGCCCAGAGAGACGACGCAGGTCCGCCTCTGCCTCATCCCCTCCGTCCACCTTCAACTCATTTCGCCTTTTTTACGGAAAGAAACTGGTCTCCGCCTGCTGAGCTGGCGTCGTACCTATTCTAGAATTGCTACGGGGCCAAGGGGAGGAGAGGTGTGGGCTGTGTGCTCAGCAGGTGAAAGTCTGGAGAAACTGCTCATCTCTGAAAGAAAAGTAAAATCTAACTTCTAAATTCCCATTTTGCACTGGCAGTTACTGTATCTTGCTATAGTAGACAGCGTGCAAACTATAGGGAAAACTGATGCAAATTAAAATCAGACCCCAGCGTGTGTTTTGTCTCACTGAGTTTTAGTTCCCTGACCACAAATAGGGTAACTGCCTGCTCTGTAGATTTATTGTGAGAATTAGTTGATCAGAAGTATTGACTGCAGTACTGGATATAACCCCCAAGTAGGTTCTCAATAGAAGCATTACAAGCAGCTAAGTTAGATAGAAATTAGTAAGGAGTCAATCAGGGACAGGCCCTCAAAGGAGTCGGGGCGAAAGATGAGAACAGCAGCACGTGAGCGGAGGGGCAGCTTCAAGGCGGGCCACGTGACTCCTCCGGGACGAGCAGTCATTGGAACAACGCTCTGATGCGCTCCACCAATCCGGTGAGTTCAAATTGGCCACAGATGTCCAGGTGGGTGATCGCAACACCCGGACTCGTCCCTTCCCAAAAACGTGTCCTTCCCTCTGTGAGAAGTTACAGATATGCTAAGGCAGCTACGCTTCCGCATGCCTTCCCCACTGGGCTCGCTTCCTCTGCCGGACTGGTATTAGCTACCCAGCCGTCCTTACGAGCCTATCGGTGAATCACACTTTTAACTTACGCTGTATCCACCTCCGGACTTTGTACCCAGCTCGTATTTTTGGTCTATGAAACAGTCTTAGAGAAGTGACCTCCGTAGCATCCCACTCAAGGTACCCCCAGGAGGTAATAAATCTTTTCTATTCTTAACCCCCGCTGTACCTTAGGATTCATTCTTCAGTATTTGAGGGACACTAACTTGGCATACCTGACGCCTTGCAGGTTGGAGCTACATTTCTCCTGTATCAGTAGTTACCATCTTCTTCACCGCCCCGTAGGGATGTTAAAGGGCACGGCCCCTTCCTCAGGGCACTAGTTAACTCCGCATTTTGCCCATTAAATAATGGTTCCGTTGAACTCAAGCTTGGTAGTTCAACAGGTTAAAGTACATAAGATCTCTTACTAAGAAGGAAGACATTCAATTAAAATGGAGGAATGAACACAAACATATTTACAAAAAGTGAAAAGACTTTTAAGTGATAATACTAAAACATGAAAGTTAAAGTTTTAAAAACATCTCTAAAATTACAATACACAGGCAAAACTATGACTATATACATATATAGTCTCTCAGATCTTTAGATTCAGAATGAAGTCTCTACCCAGAATCTTTTGACTCAGGATTATGAACTATACGACCAGCTTGGAAAGCCATGACTATATATAT
>PVIC010024264.1:8927-26253 GCA_004025085.1 Thryonomys swinderianus | reverse complement strand
ACAATGTTCTTTTGAAGATTTTTTTTTATTTAATCTTTGTATTTCAAGCAGTCTGTGCTAGTCTCCTGACACAGCACAAGCTGCTGGGCATTTCTGTTGCATGAATTCTCTGGAACAAAACTGCTCAGCCATATTTCTCTCCCCCTTAGAGTTCCACGGTCCTTTTTAAAGAAAATGTTCCAGTAATTCCCCCTTGTGGGAGGTTATCCCAAGGAGAATTTTGGACAAAGTACATAAAAATGGAAGTACAAGAAAATTCATCCCAAAATTGATTAAAATATAAAAAATTATAATTGCCATAATTGCTGTTCAGTAAAGATTAGTTACATAAATTATGGTATGTCCCACAGAAGAATACTGTACATTCAGTAAAAACAATGGTGGGGATCTATATTTATTGACAGAAAAAAATTTACCACCTATCATTAAATGAAAAAATAAAATACATAGCTATACACATAGTGTAGTTTGTATATAAAGTTACAGATGAGTATAGCTCAAGGAACTCATTATATGGAAATGCATGAAAGGATGTTTGCCAAAATGTTACAACACTTAAGTAGGAATGCTAACATTTCAGAAAATTTTCTTCTTGTCTCTGTGTATTCCAGAATCACTTAAAATTATAAGGAAGGTATATATTAATTTTCTAACCAGAATTAAACATAAAAACTACTTCATTTTGAAGAAAATATAATAAAAATATGAAACTATTCAGATTCTACTCTGGTGCTGTATCAGCCCCTTAACCCGCATGTGGAAGGAAAGTGATTCCTTTCACCCTGTCAATGAACCTCCCAAGAGCAGGTCAGCCTGGGGCCCGGACCACACCACAGAAGTCAGCGTGGCAAAGAAGGAGCTCTTGGGCTGCACCTGCCTACCTTTTTTTGGTCTAAACCTCCAAATAAATCCTCCCATCCAACCATTAAGTTTCTCCCTATTAATTATTCCCTTTAGATTCTTTAGTTAGGCAGCTATTATAATGCAGGGGAAAGAACAACAACAATAAAAAAGCTATTATTAGTTAGGGGAATGTTAATTCCACTTAGCTCTCCAGCAAAAGGCTGAACTCTTAAATTCTAATACAGAAAAGCAAAGAAGAGAAAATGGGCAGGAATTAGAGATGGAGAGGAGAAATGCAATATAAACAAATTTAGTTTCTGGAGAAAGTAGATAAAGGATAATGTGTTAGTGAGGGTTCTCCAAAGAAATAGATTCAATTAAATACATAGAGATAGATATAGATAGATAGATAGATAGATAGATAGATAGATAGATAGATAGATAGATAGATAGATGACAGATAGATGACAAATAGATGATAGATAGATAGATGATAGATAGATAGATGATAGATAGATAGATAGATAGATAGATAGATAGATAGATAGATAGATAGATAAAGATAGACAGAAAGACAGACAGATTTGTTATAAGAATTAGCTCACATACTGATAAATACCAAAAACCCTCCACCAAGCACTTGCAAACTGGGGGAGCAGGAAAGCCAGTGATAAAATTCAGCTGAGTTCTCATCCCTAGAGTCAACAGAGTCGATTGCTGAGGCAGGACATGCTGGGTGTCTCAGCTCACAGACAGAATTGGCACTTCCTCCATCTTTTTGTGCTATCTTGGCTGGAATGGATGATTCTACCCACACTGGTGAAGGTGGATCTTCTTCTTTTGATCTATTCATTCAAATGATTGTTGATTCCAGAAATATCCTCACAGATGTACCTAGAAATGCATCCATTGCTTAGCCCAATGAAGCTCATGCAAAAAACTAACCCTCAAGCAACACACAAAAAGAGTGATTGGAGAGTAAATCTAGACCTATTTGTATACGTGCTGGGGCATATTTACAGCTCCTTAATGGGACACAATGAACTAGAAAGTCTTCTTCTCCCCAATAAGTGAGATTAAAACACAAACACACCCACACATTCAGAGAGAGAGAGAGAGAGAATTTGATTGTTCATCAATACATGCAACACTTTTGGCCACACCAGCACACATGATTAATGATTATCAGTTGCAGTTACTTATATGACAAAATTATATTGTGACATATTACCCAGTAATTTCCACTCCCTTATTTCTTATAATTCCCTATTAATTTCCCTGTGGTATATTTGTATTTTCCAAAGGGGAGAATGAAAATACTTCACATCTTTATGTGACCTGAATAATCTTCCCCACCTCAAGGTAGGGTCAAGGCCAGAGGCCACACCTCCACATGAATGTCGATGCACCTTTGTAACTGCCTCATTTTGTTTCAGGATGCTGCACAATTTATAGGGTTTGTTATAAAGAGATTCTGGCTGGTTCTGTCTCTCCTACCTTCCTCTCTGTCTCTCTATCCTCTGTCTCTCTCTGTCCCTCTGTGTCTCTCTTTATCTCTCCCTCTCTCTCTGTCTCTTTCTTTCTCTCTCTCTCCCCCCACCCTGTCTCTTCTTTCTCTCTCTCTTTTCTCCTCTCCTCCACCTCAACACTCTTTCTGGAATTTTGCCCTGGGAGCCCTGCTGCCATTTTGTGAAAAAACCCATAGCACACAGATGCAGTGGCCATGTTGGTCTTCTGGCTGACTGCCCCCGCAAGGCCTGAGCCAACAGCAGGCTCCAGATGCCACACTGACAAGAGCTAAAATGATTTTAATTTCTCATCTTTGATGATTTCCAGATGAGGCCTGAGACATGGTGGAACAGAGACATCTTGCCTTGCCTTCGTGGTCCTTTCTGAATCCCTGGCCCAAAGAAAACATAAGAAACTCAAATAAATGAGTATGATGGCTCTAAGCAAAAATTAACGCACCATTTGACCCCTTACTACTGCTCTCAAGCTACATTTTTAAAAGAAAAGAATGCCAACTGTGTTTTGAATTTCAAGCCATTTTTCAAGAGCAGTCTCTACGACAGTGATTGAAAGGTCCTAGATTTGAAGTCTAAAAATTCTAGCATTTGACTATCAAAAGAAAAATCCCTAGAAACTTAGAGGTATAAAATTTTTACCTAAACAACAAATTTGGAAGAAAGTAAACTTATGAGTGAGTATGATGTTCTAATAGGATACTTAGTCCCCTCCCCTTTCCCTGGAGAGAACAAGGGTGAATGGGGAAGAGAAGGGATCTTCACAGACAGGGCTTCTCAAGAAGACCCAGGCATCACAGGAACTCATGGGCACCACCATATATCAGTGAGATTGATGACAAGTGTTAGAGACAGAAAAAAATCAGACCTCCCAGCAAATAATTCCACCATGAACAGATGATGACCAGGACCAGTTCATCAACATTCTGTAAATTCTGGGGACAACTTTGCTTGGGGGGGGGGTGAAAAAAAATGGTATGAAAGTGATTTACCTGAAGTCAGTCTTATTAAATGACTAGCCACACAGTATGAGATATTTGGAAAACTGTATTGTTTAAATTTATTAGAAAATTAAGGAAAATTATCTATCTGTCTAAGATATACCTGTGGCTTTGAGATTCAATTTCTCTGCTGAAGAAAAACCTGCAAAAAGGGAATGAGATCAGTGGTCCAAAAGATATGCTCAATGCACATATGTTGTGTGAGTAAATAAATGAATAATGTATCTATCAAGTGCTGCTCTGAAAGTCAGAGACCACGAATCATCTCAGCTCTGGCTCCACCAAGTCAGGTCACCTTTAACAGGTCTTAACCCTCTCAGACCCTGAACCTTTATTCTGCAAGTTACTTAAACTTCCAGCACTAAAGTGCCACTACACTAGAAGCTACTAAAAACAGGGATTGAGACATAATCAGTTTTACCAGTTTGGAATCCAGCATAGTGCCTGGAAAATAGCAGGTGCTTAATAAATAGTTTGTTGAAGAAGATAAAATAAACAGGATGTATTTCAAATTCTAAGAAGAATAATGTGTGATTTGGTGGTCTTTTCAAGTACATAAATGTTAAACAAAACCAAAGAGAAATAATAAACTGAGAATGTCATAATGTCATTTTCACAGTATCGACACTTTTCCTAACTGCCCAGAATTTCAGGAGTAATGGCTTTATTGTTTGGGAGTCTGACACGGTGATCTTCTGTGACTGCCTCGCTGTTATTCTGACAGACAGCTTCTCTGAGCCGTCTTTTGGTGGGCAGCTGTTGCCCCTGGTGCATTTTTATCAAAAATACATAGATCCTGTCATCTTTTATAATCCTCAGAACTTGAGGATTGTCCTTTACTTAAGTTTTCTGAGCTGAAATTAGGTTTGAATAATAATCAGGATTGTGGATCTTCTAAAGTAAAGAGACTTTATGAGAAAATGCTATCTTATGACTCTTCCAGGCATAGCGTTTCAGAGTTGAAAGATTTTTCCATCCCAGGATTTTATCTTATTAATATTCTCCTTTGCAATTCAAGTACCAGGAGCTGGAAAAATCTCTGATTGTCCTGCAGCAATGGCATTAAAGGCTCCTCATAACATACAGAACCAGAATTGTACCATAATTTAGTGAAATTGAACATTACTCTGTGACTGCTAATTTTCCACAGAGATGATTCTATCGTTAACCAAGAAAAAAAATGTAAAGTCCTGATAGAAAAAAATAACCGTTTCTCATTGTTATGAAGGCTCTCAGATGATTTAAAAGTACATAGACTATGTTATCTTTGTCTTAATATTTACTTTGAGGTTCTGCTAAAACAAAATATTTTCAGCTAGAATGTTGTAGCTGACACTTCCTTTTTAAATCTTGCATTTGGTAAAAGTTATAAATGAATAGTGATGGTGCATTCTGTTTTAAGAAACTGCTGTACTAGCATATTCATTTTTAACCTTTATTTTCATTATCTGCAGTTTGGGATTTAGTCTCCCAAGTTAATTTGAGAAAGTTCTTGTCTTTTAATAAAGAAAGCTAATTTATCTATTTCGTAGTTGCCAGACAAACTCATTTAAAAATATAAACAGTGAACCCTGAGTTTTGAAATATATTTTTAAACTGTCCTAATGTGTTCACTATTAATGTAAGCTATCTATTAATTTTCTGTATCCTATCAGTTTTAATTTGCATTTATAATGAGATCTGTACAATTAGATGATAGTCTTTCTGTCTAAAACTGGATTTCATTGTTTGTTTGTTTTTCAAAGCCATAAAGAATGGTAATTATGTATCTTTTTCTAAAGAAAGTACTCACTAGTCCCCTTAAGGAAAATGTGTAGTTGTGTACCTCCCAATACTGGTAATTTTTGCAGAGTTCAAAGATGTTAGAACAGACAATCATGTGTTTCCCATGAGATTATCACATTCGAATGGACTAAATCACTGCCAATATTACATGCTCTAAGGGGTTCCCTTCATCACATCTTCCCACTGCAAAATATGAAAGCAACATACCACTCATCCTTTGACTTAATGAGATCTCTTTTTAAATGCAAACTATTAACTGAGGGTCATGTTACATTATCACATTGTAGCCTATGAACAGTTAGGGATTAGTTTAAGAATTTAATGAGCTAGGGATCAAAGATGTGGGCTTTGAATAATAAAATACGAAACAAGCATCAAAAATTATCTTTTCTTAGCATATTCCCCAAAAGTATTATACATTTGTCATCGTTAGCATTATTTAGCACTTGTTCATATTTACATAACTATCTCTGCCTGGGTTTCCTAAACATCAGCTTCTAAGGTAAAGGTTAGAAACCAAGGCTTTACACAAGGTACAGTCCCAGTTTACCAAGTGAAGAAAAAGAAAAATGAAAAAGAGAAGGAGAAAAGGTGTGAATGAAGTGGTTTATTAGTGAACTACAATTCAGCAACTTCTTTGAAAACAATTGTTCAATCATATCACCCCCCCCCCATTCTAGACCATCCTGTGGAACCACTGTACCTGCGAATCACCTGTGGTGGACAGGCAGGAATAATTTACCGCCAGAATGAATCCTCCAGTTCCTCTTTATTTTTAGTCTAAGTTCATCACACTGAGTACCAACTCCCGTACCCACTTCCAATGTATAATATTCAACCCCTCCTAGAAGCTTTTAGAGACCCATAATCAATGATCCGATACTTCTTTTCAGTATCAGAAGTGGTGGGGGAGTCTGCCCACCAAGTCCTCCCCAAGAATTCAATCAAGTCAGATTTGAGGCAAAAGCAGGTAAGATGGCACCCATCCTGAAGCCAAATGGTGAGGGAATAGGACTGAGACTATAGCAGTGGTAGACAAAATTCCCCAAGGAAAGGTAGCCCTTTGTAATGATAGAAGGCACATAAAATAATCTGATACTAAACTATTTCTGTGCGATTTTGCAAATAGACTGGATCCTCCTTGATTGTAGGAATACTATCTTGTCATTTATCTCTGCAATTTTATGTAGACTGGTCCAACCACTGTAGAAATCAGTTTGAAGATTCTAGGATTAGAACTTCCACTTGACCTGCTATTTCCCTGCCAGGTATATTTACAAAAGAATTAAAAGCATCATACCAGAGTTACATATGTTCACCCATGTTTATAGCAGCTAAGTTTGTAATAGCAAAATCTTGGAATCGACCTAAATGCCCATCAACTGGAGACTTGATAAAGAAGATACAGATTTTTTTTAAAAAATGGAGTATTACAAACCCATAAAGAATGATAGAGACATTTATAGCTAAATGGATGCATCTTGAGCCCATACTCATAAGTGAAATAAATAAGAAACAGAGGTGTAAAAACCATATTGTTTCTGTAGTATAAGAAACTGAAAGTGTAATTAAGGTCAAAATGTATGATATAAGTATTGTGAAATAGGAAGAAAATGTTCAAGAGGAAAGGGAAAATGAGTGGGGGCAGTGGAAAGGAAGAAATGAAAGAAAAAAATTGATGATACAAAGGAAAAAATAGAAACAAGGATTATGTACATACAAGGTAAGGGTGGAACAGAGGTCAGGGGAATGAGAAAAAATAAGAGTCAAGATATAGTATGTACCCCAATATCTAGTGTGATCATGATATGATGTGTATATACAATGTACCAGTACAGATAAAAATATTTTTTAAAAGATATATATGTACAAATTGCAAATGAGAAATGTGATCATAATTATCCCTAAAATGTACCAATGGGCTCAATTTATTAAAAAAAGAATAAACTATATCATACTCAGACAGAATTATGCTTGTCAAAACACATTTATGTAAATACTTCTCTCTATCCATTTCATGTATAACAATATTAATTTTTTTTGAGGTAGGGTCTTGCTTTATAGCTCTGGTTGGCCCTGAGTTCACTATGTAGCCCAGGCAAGCCTCGAATTTGGCAATCTTTCTGCCTCTATCTCCTGAGTGCTGGGATTACAGGTGTGAGCCACCATGCCCGGCCCTGTGGTATGTGCTACTGATTGCTGGTGGGCATGAGTCACCACACCTGCTATTGTTGTATATGATTACTGGGGATCAAACCCAGGACTTTGCACTTGCTAGGCAGGTGCCAGAACCACTGAATTAAATCTCTGGCCCAACACAATGTTGATTTTTAATTGTCAGATGCTTATATTCATCTCAAATGATTACTTTTGCACTTTTGGAATAGGATTATCTTGAGTAATTATTTTTAGTAAAAACAATACAAAATGAAAAGAAAAAAATGATTCTTCTAAAAAATACTCCCAATATCCTTGGGAATCTTATATACATAGTGATAATAATTATGTAACCTCTATTTACCTTATTTGCTCTTAGTAGTAACGGTCCCTGTCGTTTTCTGAAAAATGGGAGTGATACTATGTTTCATTTTGCCCTTGGAGAGCATGTTAGATTGTACTATGCCAAGTTGTTTAGATTGGAACCTATGTTTCCCAGACATTTGTTTCCTTTATATTTCAATTTTAAGATTGGCCAAAAAGAGAACTGCACGAAATTTGGGAGTAAGAGTGAGGCAGTGCGGAATCCAAGTCTCTCTTTGTAGTCTGGTAATGGTGACAGAGACTCTCCCAGATTCTCGCTTTGATCTGACCCCCTTCAAGCACCTTCCGCCCCCCTGAAGACTCTGCAGATCAGCAGCAGCCACAGGCCACTTCCAGAGCTTAGCAGCAACCCACAGAGGCATGACTCACAGAAGCAGCACCCTCTATGGTCCTCTCCTGAAGCCTCTCCTTTGCAATCTTTGTTTAGCAGCTGGAAATACTTATTTTAGATCTCTCTGCAAGCTCCGAATTGTTCAGATGGGCATCACTTCAGAAGACCTGGTACCTCTGACGCTCCAATGCCCTTTTTCAGAATTTTTTTTTTTTTTTTGCCACCCTACCGGAAAATGAACCAAGGGCCTTTTTACTTTCCTACATTCTCTTGCCTTTTTCTTCCTTTTTAATATTTTTATTTTCAGATAGGTTCTAGCTAAGTTTTTAGATTGTCCAGGCTGAGCTCACACTTGCGCTCCTCCTGCCCCAGTCTCCTGGAGGGCTGGGATCATGGGCAGGTGCCCAACAGACTCTCACTTTCCAGGATTCTTCCACCGCTGTGTAATAAGCCTGCCCTCCAGAGAACTCCTGGTGTGTAATTTTTGTTGATTTCCGTGGTGTAAATGCTACCAATTCTCAAACTTTTGAGATTAAGTCCCTGAAGGTAGAGTTGGGGAGGGAAGCACATAGGTGCCCCCAAGAGCCCTGGGAGTCTGCTCCGGAACACTTCTGAAGAGCACCTCAACCCTGTACCCAACAGTGACTCTCCTTCCCAGAGTGAACTCTGACTCAGAGAAGTCAGGACAGGGCCGGTGTGGTGTGCAGTGGCATGCCTGGCACATAGTAATTGCAAAATAAATTAATGTTATGCCACTTGACCCAATTTTCATGGGGCATTTGAATTTAAATCTGCTAAAAGTATGCATTTACTTGTAACCACCAAAGAAAGCCAGTCTAGAAACAGAAGGATTTCCCCACCAATGCAAAACAATTTGTATAGAGATTAGCACAAAGCCGCTGCTTTCTTTACAAACTAAGTAAACAGATTCTATTTCCTGCCAAACAAATATGAGTTAAGTAAACAATCCAATCTTTTGTACATGTGGTACTAGAACATTGCATTCTATGAATATTAACCAGAGGTTTTTATAGTTAATATCAAAAGACTATCTCAGAAAAAAATTTATAGTTTCTGAATCTGTCTAGAAGTTACAAGCTCTTTTCCAATAAAATTAATAACAGGCAAAGTCTGTATAAATTTAAATTTAAATACTGCCCTTCCCCTGCTTTCTGGACTCTTAATTGTACTCTTTTGGGCTGTCGCTATGGTCACAGAATATGAAATATACTTATCTCACAGTGAAACACTTTGACACATAGGTTTCCTTTTCTTGCTAAACTTACCAAATAGCATATGATTTATAGTCATTTTTAATTTTTACCAAGTGTTTCTTTAAGAAAATTTTGTGATAATGGGAATTAAACCCAGGGCCTCATGCATTCTAAGCAAGAACACTACCACTGAGCTACATCCCCAGACCCTAATCAAGGGTTTTAGATTTATAATTTTTGTTTCCTTGACTGGCAGTGACTAAAAACTCACTTTGGAACTGAATATGTAGGAAATATTAAATGACTTACCCATTGAAAGCAGACAGTAAAATACTGCTTCCTCTCTTCAGAACTGGTGAAACTTGTAACCAGCTATTGCTAAGGGAAATGACTCTCCACAGTTACAGTTCAAACTCTCCTTTTCTTTTGCCCTAGAGCTACGTTATTTGCTGAACTTCTTTGCTTTACAAAATTCTACATGTGACCCCATGGTGTTCTGCAAAGAATGCTTCTTTCTATCAGACCTTCATTCATATGACAGAAAATTTGCGGTGTCCTGGTCAACAATTGTTCAGCATTTACCTTTAAGTCATCAAGCTTAGTTTTGAAGAGACTGAGTTACCTCTACAGTGCACCCTCTGAACAATAGTAGATGCCTTTAATAGCTCCTCAGAGATGACTTTTCTTTCTTTCTTCTAATCTCTCTGCCTCTTTGAACTGTGCTGTGGCAGTGGAAACATTTTATAAATCCCAAGTCGGGTGGGACAGGTAAAGGCAGCAAACAACATGGAGGCTAACTCCAACCTGAATAGAAGTCCTTTACTGTACAGAATTCACTACCATTACATTACATCTCATATAATCCTATCAAGAATGAAGACAGAGAAGTCATTCTAGCCTAAAGAAATTAAATGTGCAAAAACATGGTGATGAAAGAAGACATTTTGCAGTTCAGTACAGTACCAGGAAATTCACCAAAGAGAACTGAGGAAGTGGGCGTCGCAGTGTTACATAACAGAGTGGCATTTTTTTTACTCCTGATCTTGAATCGATGGCACCTCTTTTGTCGTCTCTAGACTGAGAACAGGTCAAGCCATGGAACAGGGCAAGATCTGTAATGAGTGAAACTGGAGGTCAGAGTAAGGCTAGTACTTCTTGCTTTATACTTTGCAAAGGAAGACATCAAATGACCCCTTTTGCACCCTACTATTTACTGTTTATTTATTTGTATATTAAGATCAAGCTTTGAGTTTTACCCAGCTGGAAACAGGCATCCACTGCACACATGCTAGCACAGAACTGATGTGAGCAAATTTCAATCTGACGCATAAGATTATAGTCAAGGACTCATCAGGGGCCACTCCCAGCACCCTTGTCAGAAGTCACAGACTTTATGAAGGCAGCAACTGCAAAATGGGAAGAAGGGAAGGGCTAAAGAGAAACGTAATCTTCTCTATAGGCTCAATGCTTACTTTTGAGGTCTCAAAGGGGAACTTCTTGGGAACCTGACCTGTGAAATGCTGGATTTCCACTTCAGTGGGGGAACAGATGACAGATAAAGTGGGCAGGAGAAGGTGGAACTCAGCCTTTGCCAGCTGGGTTTAAAAATGCCTATGAATTAACTTCCTCGATTAAGTGCAAAGTCACTGGGATGTACAGAGAAGCACTGGTGCTTCCTGGGTTCCCTCTCTTTCCTTCTCCGCAACCTTCTGGGGATCTCTGAAGGTCACGTGTGTTTCTGCTCATTGCTTAGTGTGTGTTACTTCCCACTGCTTGTCGCAGTTCTGTACTCACACCTTCCACCCGAGATCTTACAGGCACTCACATCCTCAGCTTGCATCCCTCTCCTGAGGTGAAGACCTTTACACCTTACAAAGCATCTTCTATCTCCCAGGTAAACGAGTCCACACAAGCAAAATGGACTGGTTCACCTCTTGACCCACACAGTCACCCTGCTTCTCTTTCCATGATCCCCCGCTAAAGCATGATTCTCAGAGATCCAGGTTGAAGTCCACCGGGGTCCTCCCTTCATGCCCCGCATCTGGCTGGATGCCAAATCTCACTGACATAATTCCTATTCCCCAAGCATCATCTTTTCCTTCTCTTCTTTCCCCTACCATCAGTGAAGTACTTCTGCGTCTCCTGCACTTGTCCAATCACTTCCTACAGGGACCCTCTCCTTCTCATCTGGCTTCCTTTTCCAATGGTCTTCTGCTTTGTATCCACGGAATTTTGTAAAATGTAAATTTGGTTAAGTTGCTTCTTGTGCTTAAAGTGCTTGCAAATACAAAGCACTGGCATCTAGGCCACACACTGGGGCCACTGAGCTCTAGGCTCTGTCCTTGCTCAGCTTCATTTCATTACTACAGTTGCTGTGGCTGCCTCTCTCCTCTCTGTGTCCCTTGGAGCCCTGCTCTCCAGCCCGATCCCATCCACTGCAGGCTTATTCGTGACTCATCAAGGAGACAGTCCCCAATGTCTTCAGGCAGATTTTGGTGGGTTTTTTTTCCATTTATCCCCTGTAGCCTAGTCTATACCTCTCTTCTAGACTTCTCATTGGTAGTTATGTTCTTCCCCCGGCCCTTGGGAGGGTGCTTAGGATATAGTTAACTTTTAATACATGTCCACTGAATCAGTAAGTGAACAGATATGTAGAAGACAAAGAGTCACTCCTATGCTCCCCTGGAAACTGCCTCTGATTATTCATGCTCTCTTCTCAAGAAACAGCACGTTTATTTTCATTCAGAGATTCCTAGAAGTCAGTGGATAGAGAGGAACAATAAACAGCAAGGTGTTCATTATCTAAAACACAAAACTTTTACTTCTTCTGTTAAGACAAATTTTTTTCCTGATAGTAAACTTTTTAAAAATCCATTGCATGAATTCTTGAAGAACAAACACTGAACAACATACTAGCCAGTATCTTTAGCAGTTGTACAGGGGCTACAGAAATATCCCCTCACTTCAGTGTTTCTAGGATTAAGGCTTTAAAAAAGATAAAGACTTAGCACTAACACATGAATCATAGAAGAGTTTTCACTGAGAAAGGCTAAGCTAGTGTGAATGCTACACCTAGGAGCTTTATCCTGATTAAGAATACAGGTTAGCACACATAGCAAGAGACTGAACACTTCCAAACTGTATTTCTTAAATATCAGTTGTCTCAGAAAGGCTTTGACAGGAGCTGACAACCCCAAATTGGATTCTTTCATGAGAGATTAGAAAACTCCTCTTCATTCAAAGGTAGCTTTGTAGCATGTAAACTCTTGCCAGACTGAGAGAAGAATTTGGCCTGGTGACTAAAAATATAGAGAATGAATCCTTAGAAATGGCAGGAGAAGGAGGAAAGGTTCTGGAATGATCAACCAACCATGCCACTTGGCTTTATTGCATTGCACAGAGGCACTTGAAACAAAAAGTTAGCTGTGTGTGAGCTTATCACTGGCCCACAAACACATCCAGACCTAAGAAAATTCATCTTGCCTTAGCTTTGTGTCAAAAGGCACTGTTCATTCCCCACCCACCCACCACCCCCGCCCTCCATCTATAAAGACAAATATGAATTCATTGGGAATTTTAAACCTCTAGAAGCGGACCAGGGAAGAACTGTGAAAGGGGAAGTACAATACTTAAATAGCTAGTGATTCTTCAGGATGTTAAGCACAACAGATTTCATTTAGTCATTGCCCTGCTTGCAAGTAGAAAGCAGAACCAAAGATAACGCCAATCAGGCAGGCATCAGGCCCAGCCACACAGCTGCAGACTTCGTCAGCTCTGGCTCCATCATTGTTCTAACAAAAAGATCTGAGCATGGTAAAGCTGAGATTCAGTTACAGAATAATCATTCTAAGAATCATTTGAAACCAAGGAAGACTTTCATAATGATGAAAAATAGAAGCCAGAAAGACCATTCCAATAATTATTTCCACAGCTAAATGCTAAATATCGGGGCCTTGGTATAAAGAAAATGAAACTCTAGCTTCTAAAATAAAGCTATTAAAAAAAAAACAGCAAAGCAGTTTTCTAGACCAGAGCAAGTGGATATTGCTTCATTCTATTGATCAAAATAGAATCCAAACATATTGACTTATGTGTAATTAACAAAAGAGTTTAATTAATCTGCCGATTGAAAATGTCATCAATCTTATTTGAGTGAATTTTAATTCAAAGATAATATCATTACGAGTATTATGCTCAAGTAATTTCATTTAATTAATCATAAAACTTGTTCTCACATATGCCTTTAGCCTGAATAAATCATAAGGTAGCTGACAAAATTTCTTTCTAAGAGAAAATTAAAGATATCAATTTGAAGTACTTTATTTTATATTATTTCTTGATGTGTTCTGAAGTGAAAATTAAATGTTATGAAAGAGATCTTCTTTCCTCTTCTCTCTGCTTATAGACATATAGGATGATAATCCTTTGTGAGCATCTTCATGTTTGTGAATAAAATTCTCTCAATTGTTTTGAAGGAAGGGCTGTGTTTTCTCAGGTTTGAGGAATATCTGGGTTTGTTTTTCTGAAAACTTGGCAGAAAAGCAAGGACTGACTACTGGCTAATCATTCAAATGACGAGTCTTCATTAGGTTGAATTACTGAAATGAAACTAGTTTAGTAATTGTCATTCCCCTCTCGTGCTATATAGCAAACTAAAATGAGCAAAATGTACTTTGGGTCCAAAAAGCTGATCCCCCAAAGCCAATTAATGCACCCAAGCTAGTAAGATACTAATTAGCAATTACTTCTTCCCAGCAATGCCCAGGCATCCTGGGTTGCTAATTTTTTCCTCTTTTCTAGGTGAATATTTTATAATTCCTAAGCCACCAGCACACATTCATTGTGTAGGGATAGACCTTTCTAGTGTATTTTGTAGAGTACACATTCTTAATAAATTAAATGTCTTCCTTCCTCATCCTTGAGAAAGACAAATTATGCACAGATAAAGAAAAAACGAAATAGATACAGACTTTAGATGGAGATTTTGAATAAATGAAACTAAGTAATAATTGAACAGCTTTAGTGAAAAGCAGTGAGAAGCAAGGCCAGGGACAGAGAGCAGAAAGCGATGTGCACAAGAAAGGAATCCACCAGAAATCTTCGCCGTCCCTCTTCCCACAATGTGAGTCAACTTGGGTTCATACAGTGAGACCTCATTAGAGTACAACTCACTTGCTCCTTGATCCTGTTGTCTTAAGTAATCAAGATGTCAGGAGCTTATCATTAGATTCAGGAAGAGCAAATCAAATGTTGAAGACTTTCAGGACATAGGATTATTACCATGACTCAATTTCTTCTAAGCACAGTTTTCCTAAAATAAATAAATAAATCCCAAGATGTTTTTGTCTTCCAAAAGAATAGCTTAAAATATGAAGCACTGTTGGGGCTGTAGATTTAGCTCAGTGGTTCCAGCGCCTGCCTCGCAAGGGCAAGGCCCTGAGTTCAATCCCGGTTACCACATACAATGCTGGGCATGGTAACTCACGCCCACCAGCCATCAATACCACATGCCACAGTGCCAGGCATGGTGGCTCATGCCTGTAATCCCCACACTCAGGAGGAAGAGGCAGGAGGATTGCTGAGTTCAAGGCTTGCCTGGGCTACATAGTGAGCTCAGGGACAGCCTGAAGTACAAAGCAAGACCCTGTCTAAAAAAAAATGAAGCACTGTGAAAATATTCTATGCTTGCATATCCTTTATATTAATACATGAAAGGTCTTAGGTGGTTCTCTGGGAACCCAGGAGCTCATAACCAACACATTTTTTCCAGCCAAGATTAAATGATTCTTATATTTATTAAATTGCATTTAACAAGTATTTATTGACCGCCCTTTGTTTCCAAGGTGATACTCAATAAGCTGTAGGAAAATCAGATATAAAATAGTTCCAATCTATTACTATTGGGAAGATGAGAATGGAGAGTAAAGTAAGACAGATGTAGACACATTTACAAATAACTTGAGCAAGGGAAAACAATGTAAGAGCCATAAAAAGATACAGATGCACTGGCTGTGTGGCATATACCTGCAGCCTCAAAACTGTGGGAAGTCGAGGCCAAGGAATTGCAAGAAGGAGCCCAGCCCATGCCACTTAGCAAGACCCTTTCTCAAGATTAAAAAATAATGATAATAAAAAGGGCCAGGAGCATACCTCAATACAAAGGCCCTGGGTGTTCAGTCCTCAGTAATACACACATGCATGCTTGTGTGTGTGTGTGCGCACACACACACACACACAGGAAGAAACATAAAATGTTAAAGAGGAACAAAGGATTCTTGGTTTTATTGGGAATTTTCATTTCTTCATTCAAAACTCATGTCATTCGCCCGGCTCCTGGGCTATATCCTACACAGGACCAGAATATAGTGTAAATGATATTAAGAAAAGGTAAAAATAATGAAGTACTGGTTTGAATTAAAGCTATTTTTTCTTTCAATGACTTATTATATATCTTTTCCATATGTTCACTACTAAGTGAAAGTGTCAGACTTTATTTTTTTTGACAAACTGAAGGGGAAAACATGTTATGTGTTTTAACTCACATTGTCCAGCTAACTAATGGAATGGAGAATCCTTCACTGTTGTGTTTCATTTTGTATTGTTTTGATGTTTGGAGCTGGGACTGAATCCAGGCCTCACGTATGCTAAGCGCACGCTGTAACCCTGAGCTATAACCCAGTTCCATGCGTGTCATACTTACTGTTCATTCATATGTGTAATGTGATTTGTGTTCTATGCCCTGTAAAAGTTTCTCCTATTTTCTGTTTGTTTGTTGATTTTTCATTTGTTTTATTCTCAACACTTATCCTTGGTGGAGTACACAGGAAACACCATCTCCTATAGCTTATTTTTTCAAATTGGTGTATGGAGGGCTTTGCCCTGATGGGTTTATATTTGTTAAATTAATTGTGCTTTTTGATCTTTTTAAAGATTACCTTCTTTTTCCAAATTCATTGTTTTGTACATTTTAATATGATTTTCCTAGTTATTTTAGAGTTTCATATTTCACATTTTTGTCTGGAATTCGTTTGCTTATAGTTTGAATTAGTAATCTGATCTCCATTTGTTTTTCTTGCAGAGCATAATTTGTCTCAACTCCACATGTTTTATACAATATTTTCCTCCCACTGGCTTTGATGTCCCTTCAGTAACAAACCAAGTTCCATGTCTAAATGAGCTTCTGGGGTCGCTATCCTATTCCACTGATTTACTTATAAATTCCTCTACCAACTGTGTGTTATTTTCAATATAATAACTTTATGGTAAATACCTACAAGTAGATGCCCCTGTTCTTTCTTTTTAAAGTAGCTTATCATGCATCACCTTTTATCAGTATGAATGTTAAGACCACTTTGAAAGTCACCATAAACATTCTGTGGAGATTTTGGCTGAGATTGAGATTGCTTTGCATTTATAGAAAAAGCGGAGGATAGGTTTTATCTTTAACATCTACTCTTCTCACCTGGGAGCATAATACATTTCTCATTTATTCAGATCTTCTTTGTTCATCAGTAATATGCTTCATCCATAAAGATCTTCCATATTTGTGCTATTTTTCAGCTATATTTTAGTTTTCATTAATTTTGCAAGTTGTATGTGTTTTATGTCACTCTCATATTATTATAGTTTGCCAATTTCTCCACACATCTCTTACTTTTTTTTTTTTGAGACAGGGTCTCGCTTTGTAGTTCAGGCTGGCTCTGAGCTCACTATGTAGCCTAGGCAAGATTCGAACTCAGCAATCCTCCTGTTTCTGCCTCCTTAGTGCAGGGATTACAGGTGTGAGCCACCACACCCAGCCACATCTCTTACTTTTTGAGTTAGGATTAATTAGGTTCACATTCTCTGTGAAGTATTCCTTTTATTTGTATAACCTTTTCTCTGTGTATTCTATAAGTGTATTTATCATACAAGCTATTTTGTCTGTCATTAATATTGTCACATAAGCTCTCTTTTTGTCTAATCATTGTGTAATACATCTTTTCCTTTCATTTAATTTTATTCTATTTGTACCTTTTATTACTTCAAAGATATTTCTTTCAAATCACACATTTACACAGTGGTGAATTGCTGTTTTGAGTTTTTTTT